>JAQJVL010003685.1:0-56565 GCA_035578905.1 Stictocephala bisonia | reverse complement strand
GCCCAGCTTCATCACTTTATGTCTACTATCGCAAGATTGAAACTCAGAGATCGCATGATTGAAACTCAAAGATCGCAAAATATAAACTCATAGATGGCAAGATTGAAATTCAAAGATCGCAAGATTGAAACTCAAAGATCGCAAGAATGAAACTCAAAGATGGCAAGATTTAAACTCAATTCGCAAGATTAAAAACCCAAGATGGCAAGATTGAAACTCAAAGATCGCAAGATTGAAACTAAAAGATCGCAAGAATTAAACTCAAGGATCGCAAGATTGAAACTCAAAGAACGCAAGATTCAAACTCAAAGATTGCAAGATTAAAACTCAAAGATCGCAAGAATGAAACCCAAAGATCCCAAGAATAAAACTAAAAGATCGCAAGATTGAAACTAAAAGAATGCAAGATTGAAACTCAAAGATCGCAAGATTAAACCTCAAATATCGCAGGATTAAACACAAAGATTGCAAGATTGAAACTTAAAGATTGCAAGATTGAAACTCAAAGATCGCAAGATTGAAACTCAAAGATCGAACGATTGAAACTCAAAGATCGCAAGATTGAAACTCAAAGATCGCAAGACTGAAACTCAAAGATCGCAAGATTGAAACTCAAAGATCGCAAGATTGAAACTCATAGATGGCAAGATTGAAACTCAAAGATCGCAAGATTAAAACTCTTAGATCGCAAGATTGAAATTCAAAGATCGCAAGATTGAAACTCAAAGATCACAAGATTGAAACTTAAAGATCGCAAGATTGAAACTCAAAGAATTGCAAGATTTAAACTCATTGATGGCAAGATTTAAACTCAAAGATAGCAAGATTAAAACTCAAAGATAGCAAGTTTGAAACTCAAAGATCGCATGATTGAAACTCAAAAATTGCAAGATTGAAACTCAAAGATCACAAGATTAAATTTCAAAGATCGCAAGATTGAAACTCAAAGATCGAACGATTGAAACTCAAAGATCACAAGATTGAAACTCAAAGATCGAACGATTGAAACTCAAGGATCGCAAGATTGAAACTCAAAGATCGCAAGATTGAAACTCAAAGATCGCAAGATTGAAACTCAAAGATCGCAAGATTGAAACTCAAAGATCGCAAGATTGAAACTCAAAGATCGCAAGATTGAAAGTCAAAGATCACAAGATTGAAACTTAAAGATAGCAAGATTGAAACTCAAAGATCGCAAGATTGAAACCCAAAGGTCGAAAGATTGAATTTTAAAGATCGCAAGATTGAAACTCAAAATATGCAAGATTGAAACTCAAAGATGGCAAGATTGAAACTCATAGATCGCAGGATTATAACTCAAATATCGCAAGAATTAAACTCATAGATGGCAAGATTGAAACTCAAAGATCGCAAGATTAAAACTCTTAGATCGCAAGATTGAAATTCAAAGATCGCAAGATTGAAACTCAAAGATCGCAAGATTGAAACTTAAAGGTCGAAAGATTTAAACTCAAAGATTGCAAGATTGAAACTCAAAGATTGCAAGATTTAAACTTAAAGATCGCAAGATTGAAACTCAAAAATGGCAAGATTTAGAGTCAAAGATCGCAATTTTGAAACTCAAAGATCGCAAGATTAAAATTCAAAGATCGCAAGATTGAAACTCAAAGATTGCAAGATTGTAACTCAAAGATCGCAAGATTGAAATACAGAGATCGCAAGATTGAAACTCATAGATCGCAAGATTGAAACTCAAAGATCGCAAGATTGAAATTCAAAGATAGCAAGTTTGAAACTAAAAGGTCGCAAGATTTAAACTCAAAGATCGCATAATTGAAACTCAAAGATCGCAAGATTTAAACTCATAGATGGCAAGATTGAAACTCAAAGATTGCAAAATTGAAACTCAAAGATCGCAAGATTTAAACTCATTGATGGCAAGATTGAAACTCAAAGATCGCAAGATTGAAACTCAAAAATAGCAAGATTATAACTCAAAGATGGCAAAATTGAAAGTTAAAGATCTCAATTTTGAAACTCAAAGATGGCAAGATTGATACTTAAAGATCGCAAGATTGAAACTCAAAGATCGCAAGAAATAAACTCAGATATCGCAAGATTGAAACTCAAAGATCGCAAGATTGAAACTCATAGATCGCAAGATTGAAACCTAAAGATCGCAAAATTGAAACTCAATGATAGCAAGATTATAACTCAAAGATGGCAAAATTTAAAGTCAAAGATCGCAAGATTGAAATTCAAAGATGGCAAAATTGAAACTCAAAGATCGCAAGATTGAAACTCAAAGATGGCTAAATTTAAAGTCAAAGATCGCAATTTTGAAACTCAAATATGGCAAGATTGAAACTCAAAGATCGCAAGTTTAAAACTTAAAGATCGTAAGATTGAAACTCAAAGATCGCAAGATTAAAACTCAAAGATCGCAAGATTAAAATTCAAAGATCGCAAGATTGAAACTCATAGATGGCAAGATTAAAACTCAAAGATCGCAAGATTGAAACTCAAAGATCATAAGATTGAAACTCAAAGATCGCAAGATTAAAACTCTAAGATCGCAAGAATAAAACTCTAAGATTACGAGGGCGGTTCAATAAGTCCTTAGAAAATACAAGATAAGTCGCAAAAAGTATCAATATTATTTTATTTTTATTTACTATCATCTGTTGCTTGACAACTGTGAAAGTTTCAGTTGATTTCATCAGCTGATTTCATTGTTGTCGTTGATTGAATCAGGAAAGATTTGTTTATTTAGAATGATGGACACAAGTGAGTTTCGTGCTGTGATTAAACACTTTCATTTGAAAGGCTTAACACCGAAGGAAATAAAAGTTGAGTTGGATGCTGTTCATGGTACATCTGCTCCTGTGTTGGCAACTGTTTATAACTGGGTAAACGAGTTTAAACGTGGCCGTACATCCACAAAAGATGAACATCGTTCAGGGCGCCCAGTGGAAGTGACAACCCCAGAAATGGTTGACAAAATCGATATGGTTTTGAGTGATCGGCGAATCAAAGTGCGTGAAATAGTTGAAGCTACAGGCATATCACAAGGCACAGTGTTCACAATTTTGCATGAAAAATTAAATGTGAAAAAACTCTCTGCAAGATGGGTACCGCGCTTGCTCACAGAGGAGAATAAACGCATTCGTGTGGTTGATTCTAAGGCTGTCTTGACAGTATTACGTCGCAATCATGGTGAGTTTCTGCGTCGATACATAACTGTAGATGAAACATGGATCCACCACTACACTCCAGAGTCAAAGGAACAGTCGAAACAGTGGGTTTTTGATGACGAACGGGCTCCAAAGAAGGCAAAGACAGTGAAATCCGCCGGCAAAGTTATGGCCACAGTTTTTTGGGATGCACAAGGAGTAATCTGCATTGATTACTTTGAAAAGGGAAAAACGATAACTGGAGCATATTATGCATCGTTATTAGACCGACTAAATGAAGAAATTAAGACAAAACGTCCGCACTTGAAAAAGAAAAAAGTTCTTCTGCATCAAGACAATGCACGTGTACACACCTGCGCAGTTGCCATGGCAAAAATAATGGAATTAAAGTATGAGTTGTTACCACATCCACCTTATTCACCAGATTTAGCCCCCAGTGACTTTTTCTTATTTCCAAACTTGAAAAAATGGCTCGGTGGACAAAGTTTTATGTCAAACGAAGAAGTGATTGCCCAAACGGATGCCTATTTTGAGGAATTGCCAAAATCCTACTTTTAAAATGGCTTATCCATGTTAGAGAAACGCCTAATGAAGTGTATAGAGCTAAAAGGAGATTATGTTGAAAAATAAACAATAGTTTACCCGAAAAAATGTCTTTTTCTATCTTATTCTAAGGACTTATTGAACCGCCCTCGTACAATATTGAAACTCAATTCGCAAGATTATCTCAAAGATCGCAAGATTAAAACTCTAAGATCGCAAGATTGAAACTCAAAGATCGCAAGATCGTAACTCAAAGATCGCAAGATTGAAACTCAGAGATCGCAAGATTGAAACTCAAAGATCCCAAGATTGAAACTAAAAGATCGCAAGATTGAAATTCAAAGATAGCAAGTTTGAAACTAAAAGGTCGCAAGATTTAAACTCAAAGATCGCATAATTGAAACTCAAAGATCGCAAGATTTAAACTCATAGATGGCAACATTGAAACTCAAAGATCGCAAAATTGAACTCAAAGATCGCAAGATTTAAACTCATTGATGGCAAGATTGAAACCCAAAGATCGCAAGATTGAAACTCAAAAATAGCAAGATTATAACTCAAAGATGGCAAGATTGAAAGTAAAAGATCGCAATTTTGAAACTCAAAGATGGCAAGATTGAAACTCAAAGATCGCAAGCTTGAAATTTAAGATCGCAAGATTGAAACTCAAAGATTGCAAGATTGAAACTCAAAAATCACAGGATTGAAACTCAAAGATCGCAAGAATTAAACTCAGAGATCGCAAGATTGAAACGCAAAGATCGCGAGATTGAAATTCAAAGATGGCAAAATTAAAACTCAAAGATCGCAAGATTGAAACTCAAAGATCGCATGATTGAAACTCAAAGATCGCAAGATTGAAACTTAAAGATTGCAGGATTGAAACTTAAAGATTGCAAGGTTGAAACACAAAGATGGCGAGATTGAAACTCATAGATCGCAGGATTAAAACTCAAAGATCGCAAGAATTAAACTCATAGATGGCAAGATTGAAACTCAAAGATCGCAAGACTGAAACTCAAAGATCGCAAGATTGAAACTTAAAGATCGCAAGATTGAAACTCAAAGATTGCAAAATTGAAACTCAAAGATGGCAAGATTTAAACTCAAAGATCGCAAGATTGAAACTCAAAGATGGCAAGATTTAGAGTCAAAGATCGCAATCTTGAAACTCAAAGATCGTAAGATTGAAACTCAAAGATCGCAAGATTAAAACTCAAAGATCGCAAGATTAAAATTCAAAGATCGCAAGATTGAAACTCATAGATGGCAAGATTAAAACTCAAAGATCGCAAGATTGAAACTCAAAGATCGTAAGATTGAAACTCAAAGATCGCAAGATTAAAACTCAAAGATCGCAAGATTAAAACTCTAAGATTACAATATTGAAACTCAATTCGCAAGATTATCTCAAAGATCGCAAGATTAAAACTCTAAGATCGCAAGATTGAAACTCAAAGATCGCAAGATCGTAACTCAAAGATCGCAAGATTGAAACTCAGAGATCGCAAGATTGAAACTCAAAGATCGCAAGATTGAAACTCAAAGATCGCAGGATTGAAATTCAAAGATAGCAAGTTTGAAACTAAAAGATCGCAAGATTTAAACTCAAAGATCGCATAATTGAAACTCAAAGATCGCAAGATTTAAACTCATAGATGGCAACATTGAAACTCAAAGATCGCAAAATTGAACTCAAAGATCGCAGGATTTAAACTCATTGATAACAAGATTAAAACCCAAATATCGCAAGATTGAAACTCAAAAATAGCAAGATTATAACTCAAAGATGGCAAGATTGAAAGTCAAAGATCGCAATTTTGAAACTCAAAGATGGCAAGATTGAAACTCAAAGATCGCAAGCTTGAAATTTAAGATCGCAAGATTGAAACTCAAAGATTGCAAGATTGAAACTCAAAAATCGCAGGATTGAAACTCAAAGATCGCAAGAATTAAACTCAGAGATCGCAAGATTGAAACTCAAAGATCGCAAGATTGAAATTCAAAGATGGCAAAATTGAAACTCAAAGATCGCAAGATTGAAACTCAAAGATCGCATGATTGAAACTCAAAGATCGCAAGATTGAAACTTAAAGATCGCAAGATTGAAACTCAAAGATTGCAAGATTGAAACTCAAAGATGGCGAGATTGAAACTCATAGATCGCAGGATTAAAACTCAAAGAACGCAAGAATTAAACTCATAGATGGCAAGATTGAAACTCAAAGAACGCAAGATTGAAACTCAAAGATCGCAAGATTGAAATTCAAAGATGGCAAAATTGAAACTCAAAGATCGCAAGATTGAAACTCAAAGATCGCATGATTGAAACTCAAAGATCGCAAGATTAAAACTTAAAGATCGCAAGATTGAAACTCGAAGATTGCAAAATTGAAACTCAAAGATGGCAAGATTTAAACTCAAAGATCGCAAGATTGAAACTCAAAGATAGCAAGATTTAGAGTCAAAGATCGCAATCTTGAAACTCAAAGATCGTAAGATTAAAACTCAAAGATCGCAGGATTAAAACTCAAAGATCGCAAGATTAAAACTTTAAGATTACAAGATTGAAACTCAATTCGCAAGATTAAAACTCAAAGATCGCAAGATTAAAACTCAAAGATCGCAAGATTGAAACTCAAGAATCGCAAGATTGAAACTCAAAGATCGCCAGATTGAAACTCAAAGATCGCAAGATTGAAACTCAAAGATCGCAAGATTGAAACTCAAAGATCGCAAGATTTAAACTCAAAGATCGCAAGATTGAAAGTCAAAGATCGCAAGATTGAAACTTAAAGATAGCAAGATTGAAACTCAAACATCGCAAGATTGAAACTCAAAGATCGCAAGATTGAAACTCAAAGATCACAAGATTGAAACTCAAAGATCGCAAGATTGAAACTCAAAGATCGCAAGATTGAAACTCGAAGATCGCAAGATTGAAATTAAAAGATAGCAAGTTTGAAACTAAAAGATCGCAAGATTGAAACTTAAAGATCACATGATTGAAACTCAAAGATCGCAAAATTTAAACTCATAGATGGCAAGATTGAAATTCAAAGATCGCAAGATTGAAACTCAAAGATCGCAAGAATGAAACTCAAAGATGGCAAGATTTAAACTCAATTCGCAAGATTAAAAACCCAAGATGGCAAGATTGAAACTCAAAGATCGCAAGATTGAAACTAAAAGATCGCAAGAATTAAACTCAAAGATCGCAAGATTGAAACTCAAAGAACGCAAGATTCAAACTCAAAGATCGCAAGATTGAAACTCAAAGATCGCAAGAATGAAACCCAAAGAATGCAAGAATGAAACTAAAAGATCGCAAGATTGAAACTAAAAGAATGCAAGATTGAAACTCAAAGATCGCAAGATTAAACCTCAAATATCGCAGGATTAAACACAAAGATTGCAAGATTGAAACTTAAAGATTGCAAGATTGAAACTCAAAGATCGCAAGAGTGAAACTCAAAGATCAAACGATTGAAACTCAAAGATCGCAAGATTGAAACTCAAAGATCGCAAGACTGAAACTCAAAGATCGCAAGATTGAAACTCAAAGATCGCAAGATTGAAACTCATAGATGGCAAGATTGAAACTCAAAGATCGCAAGATTAAAACTCTTAGATCGCAAGATTGAAATTCAAAGATCGCAAGATTGAAACTCAAAGATCACAAGATTGAAACGTAAAGATCGTAAGATTGAAACTCAAAGATTGCAAGATTTAAACTCATTGATGGCAAGATTTAAACTCAAAGATAGCAAGATTGAAACTCAAAGATAGCAAGTTTGAAACTCAAAGATCGCATGATTGAAACTCAAAAATTGCAAGATTGATACTCAAAGATCACAAGATTAAAATTCAAAGATCGCAAGATTGAAACTCAAAGATCGAACGATTGAAAATCAAAGATCGCAAGATTGAAACTCAAAGATCGAACGATTGAAACTCAAGGATTGCAAGATTGAAACTCAAAGGTCGCAAGATTGAAACTCAAAGATCGCAAGATTGAAACTCAAAGATCGCAAGATTGAAACTCAAAGATCGCAAGATTGAAACTCAAAGATCGCAAGATTGAAAGTCAAAGATCACAAGATTGAAACTTAAAGATAACAAGATGGAAACTCAAAGATCGCAAGATTGAAACTCAAAGATCGCAAGATGGAAATTAAAAGATCGCAAGATTGAAACTCAAAGATCGCATGATTGAAACTCAAAGATTGCAAAATTAAAACTCTAAGATTACAAGATTGAAACTCAATTCGCAAGATAAAAACTCAAAGATCGCATGATTAAAACTCAAAGATCGCAAGAATGAAACTCAAGGATCGCAAGATTGAAACTCAAAGATCGCAAGATTGAAACTCAAAGATCGCAAGATTGAAACTCAAAGATCGCAAGATTGAAACTCAAAGATTTTAAGATTGAAACTCAAAGATCGCAAGATTGAAAGTCAAAGATCGCAAGATTGAAACTTAAAGATAGCAAGATTGAAACTCAAACATCGCAAGATTGAAACTCAATGATCGCAAGATTGAATCTCAAAGATCACAAGATTGAAACTCAAAGATCGCAAGATTGAAACTCAAAGATCGCAAGATTGAAACTCAAAGATCGCAAGATTGAAATTAAAAGATAGCAAGTTTGAAACTAAAAGATCGCAAGATTGAAACTCAAAGATCGCATGATTGAAACTCAAAGATCGCAAAATTTAACTCATAGATGGCAAGATTGAAATTCAAAGATCGCAAGATTGAAACTCAAGAATCGCAAGAATAAAACTTAAAGATGGCAAGATTTAAACTCAATTCGCAAGATTAAAAACCCACGATGGCAAGATTGAAACTCAAAGATCGCAAGATTGAAACTAAAAGATCGCAAGAAATAAACTCAAAGATCGCAAGATTGAAACTCAAAGAACGCAAGATTCAAACTCAAAGATCGCAAGATTGAAATTCAAAGATCGCAAGAATGAAACCCAAAGATCGCAAAAATGAAATTAAAAGATCGCAAGATTGAAACTAAAAGAATGCAAGATTGAAACTCAAAGATCGCAAGATTAAACCTCAAATATCGCAGAATTAAACACAAAGATTGCAAGATTGAAACTTAAAGATTGCAAAATTGAAACTCAAAGATCGCAAGATTGAAACTCAAAGATCGAACGATTGAAACACAAAGATCGCAAGATTGAAACTCAAAGATCGCAAGACTGAAACTCAAAGATTGCTAGATTGAAACTCAAAGATCGCAAGATTGAAACTCATAGATGGCAAGATTGAAACTCAAAGATCGCAAGATTAAAACTCTTAGATCGCAAGATTGAAATTCAAAGATCGCAAGATTGAAACTCAAAGATCACAAGATTGAAACTTAAAGATCATAAGAATGAAACTCAAAGATTGCAAGATTTAAACTCATTGATGACAAGATTTAAACTCAAAGATAGCAAGACTAAAACTCAAAGATAGCAAGTTTGAAACTAGAAGATCGCATGATTGAAATTCAAAAATTGCAAGATTGAAACTCAAAGATCACAAGATTAAAATTAAAATATCGCAAGATTGAAACTCAAAGATCGAACGATTGAAACTCAAAGATCGCAAGATTGAAACTCAAAGATCGAACGATTGAAACTCAAGGATCGCAAGATTGAAACTCAAAGATCGCAAGATTGAAACTCAAAGATCGCAAGATTGAAACTCAAAGATCGCAAGATTGAAACTCAAAGATCGCAAGACTGAAACTCAAAGATCCCAAGATTGAAAGTCAAAGATCACAAGATTGAAACTTAAACATAGCAAGATTGAAACTCAAAGATCGCAAGATTGAAACTCAAAGATCGCAAGATTGAAACTAAAAGATCGCAAGATTGAAACTCAAAGATCGCATGATTGAAACTCAAAGATCGCAAAATTTAAACTCATAGATGGCAAGATTGAAATTCAAAGATCACAAGATTGAAACTCAAAGATCGCAAGAATGAAACTCAAAGATGACAAGATTTAAACTCAATTCGCAAGATTAAAACTCAAAGATATCAAGATTGAAACTAAAAGATCGCAAGATTGAAACTCAAATATCGCATGATTGAAACTCAAAGATCGCAAAATTTAAACTCATAGATGGCAAGATTGAAATTCAAAGATCGCAAGATTGAAACTCAAAGATCGCAAGAATGAAACTCAAAGATGACAAGATTTAAACTCAATTCGCAAGATTGAAACTAAAAGATCGCAAGATTGAAACTCTAATATCGCAAGAATGAAACCCAAAGATCGCAAGAATGAAACTAAAAGATCGCAAGATTGAAACTCAAAGAATGCAAGATTGAAACTTAAAGATCGCAAGATTAAACCTCAAATATCGCAGAATTGAACACAAAGATCGCAAGATTGAAACTTAAAAATTGCAAGATTGAAACTCAAAGATTGCAAGATTAAAACTCATAGATGGCAAGATTGAAACTCAAAGATCGCAAGATTAAAACTCTTAGATCGCAAGATTGAAACTCAAAGATCACAAGATTCAAACTTAAAAATCGCAAGATTGAAACTCAAAGATTGCAAGATTTAAACTCATTGATGGCAAGATTTAAACTTAAAGATAGCAAGATTGAAACTCAAAGATAGCAAGTTTGAAACTCAAAGATCGCATGATTGAAACTCAAAAATTGCAAGATTGAAACTCAAAGATCACAAGATTAAAATTCAAAGATCGCAAGATTGAAACTCAAAGATCGGACGATTGAAACTCAAAGATCGCAAGATTGAAACTCAAAGATCGAACGATTGAAACTCAAGGATCGCAAGATTGAAACTCAAAGATCGCAAGATTGAAACTCAAAGATCGCAAGATTGAAACTAAAAGATCGCAAGATTGAAACTCAAAGATCGCATGATTGAAACTCAAAGATCGCAAAATTTAAACTCATAGATGGCAAGATTGAAATTCAAAGATCGCAAGATTGAAACTCAAAGATCGCAAGAATGAAACTCAAAGATGACAAGATTTAAAATCAATTCGCAAGATTAAAACTCAAAGATATCAAGATTGAAACTAAAAGATCGCAAGATTGAAACTCAAATATCGCATGATTGAAACTCAAAGATCGCATAATTTAAACTCATAGATGGCAAGATTGAAATTCAAAGATCGCAAGATTGAAACTCAAAGATCTCAAGAATGAAACTCAAAGATGACAAGATTTAAACTCAATTCGCAAGATTGAAACTAAAAGATCGCAAGATTGAAACTCTAATATCGCAAGAATGAAACCCAAAGATCGCAAGAATGAAACTAAAAGATCGCAAGATTGAAACTCAAAGAATGCAAGATTGAAACTTAAAGATCGCAAGATTAAACCTCAAATATCGCAGAATTGAACACAAAGATCGCAAGATTGAAACTTAAAAATTGCAAGATTGAAACTCAAAGATCGCAAGATTAAAACTCAAAGATCGAACGATTGAAACTCAAAGATCGCAAGATTGAAACTCAAAGATCGCAAGACTGAAACTCAAAGATCGCAATATTGAAACTCAAAGATCGCAAGATTGAAACTCATAGATGGCAAGATTGAAACTCAAAGATCGCAAGATTAAAACTCTTAGATCGCAAGATTGAAACTCAAAGATCACAAGATTCAAACTTAAAAATCGCAAGATTGAAACTCAAAGATTGCAAGATTTAAACTCATTGATGGCAAGATTTAAACTCAAAGATAGCAAGATTGAAACTCAAAGATAGCAAGTTTGAAACTCAAAGATCGCATGATTGAAACTCAAAAATTGCAAGATTGAAACTCAAAGATCACAAGATTAAAATTCAAAGATCGCAAGATTGAAACTCAAAGATCGAACGATTGAAACTCAAAGATCGCAAGATTGAAACTCAAAGATCGAACGATTGAAACTCAAGGATCGCAAGATTGAAACTCAAAGATCGCAAGATTGAAACTCAAAGATCGCAAGATTGAAACTCAAAGATCGCGAGATTGAAACTCAAAGATTGCAAGATTGAAACTCAAAGATCGCAAGATTGAAAGTCAAAGATCACAAGATTGAAACTTAAAGAAAGCAAGATTGAAACTCAAAGATCGCAAGATTGAAACTCAAAGATCGCAAGATTGAAACTCAAAGATCACAAGATTGAAACTCAAAAATCGCAAGATTGAAACTCAATGATCGCAAGATTGAAACTCGAAGATCGCAAGATTGAAAATCAAAGATAGCAAAATTGAAACTAATAGATCGCAAGATTGAAACTCAAAGATCGCATGATTGAAACTCAAAGATCGCAAGATTTAAACTCATAGATGGCAAGATTGAAATTCGAAGATCGCAAGATTGAAACTCAAAGATCGCAAGAATGAAACTCAAAGATGGCAAGATTTAAACTCAATTCGCAAGATTAAAACTCAAAGATGGCAAGATTGAAACTCAAAGATCGCAAGATTGAAACTCAAAAATCGCAAGAATTAAACTCAAAGATCGCAAGATTGAAACCCAATGATCGCAAGATTGAAACTCAAAGATCGCATGATTGAAACTCAAAGATCACAAGATTGAAACTTAAAGATCGCAAGATTGAAACTCAAAGATTGCAAGATTAAAACTCAAAGATCGCAAGATTGAAACTCATAGATCGCAGGATTAAAACTCAAAGATCGCAAGAATTAAACTCATAGATGGCAAGATTGAAACTCAAAGATCGCAAGATAAAAATTCTTAGATCGCTAGATTGAAACTCAAAGATCTTAAGTTTAAAACTCAAAGATCGCAAGATTAAAACTCAAAGATCGCAAGAATAAAACACTAAGATTACAAGATTGAAACTCAATTCGCAAGATTAAAACTCAAAGAACGCAAGATTTAAACTCAAAGATCGCAAGATTGAATCTCAAAGATAGCAAGATTATAACTCAAAGATGGCAAGATTTAAAGTCAAAGATCGCAATTTTTATACTCAAAGATGGCAAGATTGAAACTCAAAGATCGCAAGATTGAAACTTAAAGATCGCAAGATTGAAACTCAAAGATTGCAAGATCGAAACTCAAAGATAGCAAGATTGAAACTCAAAGATCGCATGATTGAAACTCAAAGATCGCAAGATATAAACTCATAGATGGCAAGATTGAAACTCAAAGATCGCAAGATTGAAACTCAAAGATAGCAAGATTATAATTCAAAGATGGCAAGATATAAAGTCAAAGATCGCAATTTTGAAACTCAAAGATAGCAAGATTGAAACTCAAAGATCGCAAGATTGAAACTTAAAGATCGCAAGATTGAAACTCAAAGATCGCAAGATTTAAACTCATAGATGGCAAGATTGAAATTCAAAGATCGCAAGATTGAAACTCAAAGATCGCAAGAATGAAACTCAATGATTGCAAGATTTAAACTCAATTCGCAAGATTAAAACTCAAAGATCGCAAGATTTAAACTCAAAGATTGCAAGATTGAAACTCAAAGATCGAACGATTGAAACTCAAAGATCGCAAGATTGAAACTCAAAAATCGCAAGATTGAAACTCAAAGATCGCAAGATTGAAACACAAAGATAGCAAGTTTAAAACTAAAAGATCTTAAGATAGAAACTCAAAATTCGCATGATTGAAACTCAAAGATCGCAAGATTGAATTTTAAAGATCGCAAGATTGAAACTCAAAAATTGCAAGATTGAAACTCAAAGATGGCAAGATTGAAACTCAAAGATCGCAAGATTAAAATTCAAAGATCGCTAGATTGAAACTCATAGATGGCAAGATTAAAACTCAAAGATCGCAAGATTGAAACTCAAAGATCGTAAGATTGAAACTCAAAGATCACAAGATTAAAGCTCAAAGATCGCAAGATTAAAACTCTAAGATTACAATATTGAAACTCAATTCGCAAGATTATCTCAAAGATCGCAAGATTAAAACTCTAAGATCGCAAGATTGAAACTCAGAGATCGCAAGATTGAAACTCAAAAATGGCGAGATTGAAACTCATAGATCGCAGGATTAAAACTCAAAGATCGCAAGAATTAAACTCATAGATGGCAAGATTGAAACTCAAAGATTGCAAGATTGAAACTCAAAGATCGCAAGATTGAAACTTAAAGATCGCAAGATTGAAACTCAAAGATTGCAAAATTGAAACTCAAAGATGGCAAGATAAAATTTTTTATCTGCCTCTCGAATAACTAGATCGACAAAAACATGTATAGATAACATTTTTACTCGGAAAGTCATGTCACAGGATTCTAGGCTCACAATGAATCTGGAATTAAGTATATCTGATCACAGAGCTTTATTTATTAATATGCTAGACTGCAAATCTGAATGTAACCAAGGCTCTGGTAACTTGCAATACAAAAGTAGATTTTTTTCTGATGAAAATATTGAAATTTTTACCAAGAGGTTAAGGCATATGGATTGGGGAGTTGGTTTTCATTGTTCGTTACAACAAAATTGCCTATCTTTCTTTGGAAATTTTCAAAACCTGTTTGAAGAAGTTTTTCCTTTAAAGTCTTTTATGAAGAAAAATAACAATGGGAAGAAAGTTAAAAACTGGGTAACTCAAGGTATCCGAGTTTCAAGTAAAAGAAAGAGGGAACTCAGTAGACTAGCCAAAGAATCTAATGACATAAATTTCATAAATTATGTTAAAAGGTATAAATGTATATTTAGATCTGTCTGTAACAAGGCCAAATTAATTAGCAATTCACATTTCTTGAAAAATGCAGAAAATAAGAGTAAAGCTGCATGGATTGTGCATAAATTGTGAGATCGGAATTGGGATGTAATAAAGATAAAAGTAACAATCTACCAGACCTAATTCTAGAAAATAAGCCTGTCAGTGAGCCAAGTGAAATTGTTGAACTTTTTAATAATAAATTTACAGAAACGGCTCGTGATGTAGGAGTTTCACCAGTATACAATGAAGCTTTCAGGCTTCTCCAAAAGGTTCCACAAGTCGGGGATATAGAGTTTACTTTTAAAAACGTTAGTTCAAATGAGGTAACGCAAATAATAAAATGTCTAAAAAATAAAAAAACTGCAGGGTGGGATGAAATTCCATTAGATTTACTAAAGAGAGTTTCAGATCTGATTTCACAACCACTTAGTGTAATTATAACCCAATCTTTTCAAAATTCACACTTTTTAGACAATTTAAAATATGCTGAAGTGAAGCCACTTTACAAAAAGGGAGAAAGACATAATCCAGATAATTATAGACCCGTTTCAGTGTTACCCTCTTTTTCAAAAATATTTGAAAAATCTGCATTGCTTCAAATCTCTTATTTTTTGGAACATTGTAAAATATTGGTGGATGATCAGTTTGGGTTTAGAAAGGGCCGAAGTACAATAAGTGCAATTTCAAAGCTTTGCGAGGAAGTTTCTTGGGCCTTGGATGGATCGCAGAGCACTGCTGGGGTGTTCTGTGATCTGTCCAAGGCTTTTGATTGCGTTGATCACACCCTTTTGTTGAACAAGCTCTACTTCTATAAATTTTCATCGAAAGCAGTTGAATGGATTAGGTCTTATCTAGAAAATAGGTACCAGCGCACGGTAATAGTACAAAATAACACGAAAACAAAGTCTGAATGGAAAAATACAGGTGGGGGTGCCTCAAGGATCTATTCTGGGCCCCTTATTATTTATTTTGTACATAAATGACTTACCAATTAATATTTCTCATAGCTTAATATTGTACGCCAATGACACTACGGCAATTATAAAAGCGAATAGCAATAGTGAACTAGAAATGTATATTGATCAATCTTTAATAGAACTTACACATTGGTTTGAAGCAAATGGTCTGAAATTGAATTGCAGTAAAACACAAATATTACAATTTAGCACACCACAAAATATTTTAAAAATTGACAGAGATATTAATTTTCAAGGGCAGTGCTTGAATTTGGCAAAAAGTGTTAAGTTTTTGGGAGTAGATTTGGATGCTAATTTTAAATGGAATACTGCAATAGAAAATATTTCAAAAAGGCTTAATTCGTCTTGTTTCCAGATGAGGGTCCTCAAAGATGTAGTCGATTTGAAAACGAAGATGATGGTTTACTATGCCTATTTTTTCCCTATAGTTTCTTATGGAATCGAGTTTTGGGGTTGTACTTGTCAATCTGAAATTATATTTAAAATACAAAAGAGGCTCTTAAGGATCATGACAAACTCGTCTTGGAGAGCACCTTGCAAGCAAATTTTCAAGGACTTAAATATTTTGACAATACCTAGTTTATATATTTACAAAGTCCTTATGTTAGTGCACACCAATTTTGACCTAATATCAGACCAGCAGTTTCATCACAAATACAACACTCGATTCAAAAATGATCTTCAATATCCTATCCACAGATTGTCGTTAGCTGAAAGATCACCATTATATATGGGGAAAAGAGCATTTAATAAGTTGCCTTCAAACATAAAATGCCTTGTAAGAGACAAGTCCTTCAAATGTGTAGTTTCCAATTTCCTGTTGGAAAAAAATTGCTATAGGTTAGATGAATTTTTTTAAGCTAATTTGTATTACTAAGGATAAAAAACCTATTTTTATTGTATTTTGTTGAGAGCTTCTTGTGATGGTGTGTGATAGTTAAGAAAATTTTATTATTTATATCATAGCATAAGTATTATTTAATGTATGACAAAAAGTACATATTTCATACGAACTATACTCTTGTAAATATACTGACAATGTCACCTGTTTTTTTAGCAATGCTATAATGTAAACGTTATTTATGTGACAATAAAGAATGATTATGATTATGATTATGATTATTAAAACTCAAAGATTGCAAGATTGAAACTCAAAGATCGCAAGATTGAAAGTCAAAGATCACAAGATTGAAACTCAAAGATCGCAAGAATAAAACTCAAAGATGGCAAAATTTAAACTCAATTCGCAAGATTAAAACTCAAAGATGGCAAAATTGAAACTCAAAAATCGCAAGATTGAAACTAAAAGATCGCAAGAATTAAACTCAAAGATCGCAAGATTGAAACTCAAAGATCGCAAGAATGAAACTCAAAGATCGCAAGAATGAAACTAAAAGATCGCAAGATTGAAACTCAAAGAATGCAGGTTTGAAACTCAAAGATCGCATGATTGAAACTCAAAAATCGCAAGATTGAAACTCAAAGATCACAAGATTGAAATTCAAAGATCACAAGATTGAAACTCAAAGATCGAACGATTGAAACTCAAAGATCGCAAGATTGAAACTCAAAAATCGGAAGATTGAAACTCAAAGATCTCAAGATTGAAATTCAAAGATCGCAAGATTGAAACTCAAAGATCGAACGATTGAAACTCAAAGATCGCATGATTGAAACTCAAAGATCACAAGATTGAAACTTAAAGATCGCAAGATTGAAACTCAAAGATTGCAAGATTAAAACTCAAAGATCGCAAGATTGAAACTCATAGATCGCAGGATTAAAACTCAAAGATCGCAAGAATTAAACTCATAGATGGCAAGATTGAAACTCAAATATCGCAAGATAAAAATTCTTAGATCATTAGATTGAAACTCAAAGATCTTAAGTTTAAAACTCAAAGATCGCAAGATTAAAACTCAAAGATCGCAAGAATAAAACTCTAAGATTACAAGATTGAAACTCAATTCGCAAGATTAAAACTCAAAGAACGCAAGATTAAAACTCAAAGATCGCAAGATTGAATCTCAAAGATAGCAAGATTATAACTCAAAGATGGCAAGATTTAAAGTCAAAGATCGCAATTTTTATACTCAAAGATCACAAGATTGAAACTCAAAGATCGAACGATTGAAACTCAAAGATCGCAAGATTGAAACTCAAAAATCGGAAGATTGAAACTCAAAGATCTCAAGATTGAAATTCAAAGATCGCAAGATTGAAACTCAAAGATCGAACGATTGAAACTCAAAGATCGCATGATTGAAACTCAAAGATCACAAGATTGAAACTTAAAGATCGCAAGATTGAAACTCAAAGATTGCAAGATTAAAACTCAAAGATCGCAAGATTGAAACTCATAGATCGCAGGATTAAAACTCAAAGATCGCAAGAATTAAACTCATAGATGGCAAGATTGAAACTCAAATATCGCAAGATAAAAATTCTTAGATCATTAGATTGAAACTCAAAGATCTTAAGTTTAAAACTCAAAGATCGCAAGATTAAAACTCAAAGATCGCAAGAATAAAACTCTAAGATTACAAGATTGAAACTCAATTCGCAAGATTAAAACTCAAAGAACGCAAGATTAAAACTCAAAGATCGCAAGATTGAATCTCAAAGATAGCAAGATTATAACTCAAAGATGGCAAGATTTAAAGTCAAAGATCGCAATTTTTATACTCAAAGATGGCAAGATTGAAACTCAAAGATCGCAAGATTGAAACTTAAAGATCGCAAGATTGAAACTCAAAGATTGCAAGATCGAAACTCAAAGATAGCAAGATTGAAACTCAAAGATCGCATGATTGAAACTCAAAGATCGCAAGATATAAACTCATAGATGGCAAGATTGAAACTCAAAGATCGCAAGATTGAAACTCAAAGATAGCAAGATTATAATTCAAAGATGGCAAGATATAAAGTCAAAGATCGCAATTTTGAAACTCAAAGATTGCAAGATTGAAACTCAAAGATCGCAAGATTGAAACTTAAAGATCGCAAGATTGAAACTCAAAGATCGCAAGATTTAAACTCATAGATGGCAAGATTGAAATTCAAAGATCGCAAGATTGAAACTCAAAGATCGCAAGAATGAAACTCAATGATTGGAAGATTTAAACTCAATTCGCAAGATTAAAACTCAAAGATAGCAAGATTGAAACTCAAAGATTGCAAGATTGAAACTTAAAGATCGAACGATTGAAACTCAAAGATCGCAAGATTGAAACTCAAAGATCGCAAGATTGAAACTCAAAGATCGCAAGATTGAAACACAAAGATAGCAAGTTTAAAACTAAAAGATCTTAAGATAGAAACTCAAAATTCGCATGATTGAAACTCAAAGATCGCAAGATTGAATTTTAAAGATCGCAAGATTGAAACTCAAAAATTGCAAGATTGAAACTCAAAGATGGCAAGATTGAAACTCAAAGATCGCAAGATTAAAATTCAAAGATCGCTAGATTGAAACTCATAGATGGCAAGATTAAAACTCAAAGATCGCAAGATTGAAACTCAAAGATCGTAAGATTGAAACTCAAAGATCACAAGATTAAAGCTCAAAGATCGCAAGATTAAAATTCTAAGATTACAATATTGAAACTCAATTCGCAAGATTATCTCAAAGATCGCAAGATTAAAACTCGAAGATCGCAAGATTGAAACTCAGAGATCGCAAGATTGAAACTCAAAAATGGCGAGATTGAAACTCATAGATCGCAGGATTAAAACTCAAAGATCGCAAGAATTAAACTCATAGATGGCAAGATTGAAACTCAAAGATCGCAAGATTGAAACTCAAAGATCGCAAGATTGAAACTTAAAGATCGCAAGATTGAAACTCAAAGATTGCAAGATTAAAACTCAAAGATCGCAAGTTTGAAACTCATAGATCGCAGGATTAAAACTCAAAGATCGCAAGAATTAAACTCATAGATGGCAAGATTGAAACTCAAAGATCGCAAGATAAAAATTCTTAGATCGCTAGATTGAAACTCAAAGATCTTAAGTTTAAAACTCAAAGATCGCAAGATTAAAACTCAAAGATCGCAAGAATAAAACTCTAAGATTACAAGATTGAAACTCAATTCGCAAGATTAAAACTCAAAGAACGCAAGATTAAAACTCAAAGATCGCAAGATTGAATCTCAAAGATAGCAAGATTATAACTCAAAGATGGCAAGATTTAAAGTCAAAGATCGCAATTTTTATACTCAAAGATGGCAAGATTGAAACTCAAAGATCGCAAGATTGAAACTTAAAGATCGCAAGATTGAAACTCAAAGATTGCAAGATCGAAACTCAAAGATAGCAAGATTGAAACTCAAAGATCGCATGATTGAAACTCAAAGATCGCAAGATATAAACTCATAGATGGCAAGATTGAAACTCAAAGATCGCAAGATTGAAACTCAAAGATAGCAAGATTATAATTCAAAGATGGCAAGATATAAAGTCAAAGATCGCAATTTTGAAACTCAAAGATAGCAAGATTGAAACTCAAAGATCGCAAGATTTGAAACTTAAAGATCGCAAGATTGAAACTCAAAGATCGCAAGATTTAAACTCATAGATGGCAAGATTGAAATTCAAAGATCGCAAGATTGAAACTCAAAGATCGCAAGAATGAAACTCAATGATTGCAAGATTTAAACTCAATTCGCAAGATTAAAACTCAAAGATCGCAAGATTAAAACTCAAAGATTGCAAGATTGAAACTCAAAGATCGAACGATTGAAACTCAAAGATCGCAAGATTGAAACTCAAAGATCGCAAGATTAAAACTCAAAGATCGCAAGATTGAAACACAAAGATAGCAAGTTTAAAACTAAAAGATCTTAAGATAGAAACTCAAAATTCGCATGATTGAAACTCAAAGATCGCAAGATTGAATTTTAAAGATCGCAAGATTGAAACTCAAAAATTACAAGATTGAAACTCAAAGATGGCAAGATTGAAACTCAAAGATCGCAAGATTAAAATTCAAAGATCGCTAGATTGAAACTCATAGATGGCAAGATTAAAACTCAAAGATCGCAAGATTGAAACTCAAAGATCGTAAGATTGAAACTCAAAGATCACAAGATTAAAGCTCAAAGATCGCAAGATTAAAACTCTAAGATTACAATATTGAAACTCAATTCGCAAGATTATCTCAAAGATCGCAAGATTAAAACTCTAAGATCGCAAGATTGAAACTCAGAGATCGCAAGATTGAAATTAAAAAATGGCGAGATTGAAACTCATAGATCGCAGGATTAAAACTCAAAGATCGCAAGAATTAAACTCATAGATGGCAAGATTGAAACTCAAAGATTGCAAGATTGAAACTCAAAGATCGCAAGATTGAAACTTAAAGATCGCAAGATTGAAACTCAAAGATTGCAAAATTGAAACTCAAAGATGGCAAGATAAAATTTTTTATCTGCCTCTCGAATAACTAGATCGACAAAAACATGTATAGATAACATTTTTACTCGGAAAGTCATGTCACAAGATTCTAGGCTCACAATGAATCTGGAATTAAGTATATCTGATCACAGAGCTTTATTTATTAATATGCTAGACTGCAAATCTGAATGTAACCAAGGCTCTGGTAACTTGCAATACAAAAGTAGATTTTTTTCTGATGAAAATATTGAAATTTTTACCAAGAGGTTAAGGCATATGGATTGGGGAGTTGGTTTTCATTGTTCGTTACAACAAAATTGCCTATCTTTCTTTGGAAATTTTCAAAACCTGTTTGAAGAAGTTTTTCCTTTAAAGTCTTTTATGAAGAAAAATAACAATGGGAAGAAAGTTAAAAACTGGGTAACTCAAGGTATCCGAGTTTCAAGTAAAAGAAAGAGGGAACTCAGTAGACTAGCCAAAGAATCTAATGACATAAATTTCATAAATTATGTTAAAAGGTATAAATGTATATTTAGATCTGTCTGTAACAAGGCCAAATTAATTAGCAATTCACATTTCTTGAAAAATGCAGAAAATAAGAGTAAAGCTGCATGGAGTATTGTGAGATCGGAATTGGGATGTAATAAAGATAAAAGTAACAATCTACCAGACCTAATTCTAGAAAATAAGCCTGTCAGTGAGCCAAGTGAAATTGTTGAACTTTTTAATAATAAATTTACAGAAACGGCTCGTGATGTAGGAGTTTCACCAGTATACAATGAAGCTTTCAGGCTTCTCCAAAAGGTTCCACAAGTCGGGGATATAGAGTTTACTTTTAAAAACGTTAGTTCAAATGAGGTAACGCAAATAATAAAATGTCTGAAAAATAAAAAAACTGCAGGGTGGGATGAAATTCCATTAGATTTACTAAAGAGAGTTTCAGATCTGATTTCACAACCACTTAGTGTAATTATAACCCAATCTTTTCAAAATTCACACTTTTTAGACAATTTAAAATATGCTGAGGTGAAGCCACTTTACAAAAAGGGAGAAAGACATAATCCAGATAATTATAGACCCGTTTCAGTGTTACCCTCTTTTTCAAAAATATTTGAAAAATCTGCATTGCTTCAAATCTCTTATTTTTTGGAACATTGTAAAATATTGGTGGATGATCGTTTGGGTTTAGAAAGGGCCGAAGTACAATAAGTGCAATTTCAAAGCTTTGCGAGGAAGTTTCTTGGGCCTTGGATGGATCGCAGAGCACTGCTGGGGTGTTCTGTGATCTGTCCAAGGCTTTTGATTGCGTTGATCACACCCTTTTGTTGAACAAGCTCTACTTCTATAAATTTTCATCGAAAGCAGTTGAATGGATTATGTCTTATCTAGAAAATAGGTACCAGCGCACGGTAATAGTAAAAAATAACACCAAAACAAAGTCTGAATGGAAAAAAATACAGGTGGGGGTGCCTCAAGGATCTATTCTGGGCCCCTTATTATTTATTTTGTACATAAATGACTTACCAATTAATATTTCTCATAGCTTAATATTGTACGCCGATGACACTACGGCAATTATAAAAGCGAATAGCAATAGTGAACTAGAAATGTATATTGATCAATCTTTAATAGAACTTACACATTGGTTTGAAGCAAATGGTCTGAAATTGAATTGCAGTAAAACACAAATATTACAATTTAGCACACCACAAAATATTTTAAAAATTGACAGAGATATTAATTTTCAAGGGCAGTGCTTGAATTTGGCAAAAAGTGTTAAGTTTTTGGGAGTAGATTTGGATGCTAATTTTAAATGGAATACTGCAATAGAAAATATTTCAAAAAGGCTTAATTCGTCTTGTTTCCAGATGAGGGTCCTCAAAGATGTAGTCGATTTGAAAACGAAGATGATGGTTTACTATGCCTATTTTTTCCCTATAGTTTCTTATGGAATCGAGTTTTGGGGTTGTACTTGTCAATCTGAAATTATATTTAAAATACAAAAGAGGCTCTTAAGGATCATGACAAACTCGTCTTGGAGAGCACCTTGCAAGCAAATTTTCAAGGACTTAAATATTTTGACAATACCTAGTTTATATATTTACAAAGTCCTTATGTTAGTGCACACCAATTTTGACCTAATATCAGACCAGCAGTTTCATCACAAATACAACACTCGATTCAAAAATGATCTTCAATATCCTATCCACAGATTGTCGTTAGCTGAAAGATCACCATTATATATGGGGAAAAGAGCATTTAATAAGTTGCCTTCAAACATAAAATGCCTTGTAAGAGACAAGTCCTTCAAATGTGTAGTTTCCAATTTCCTGTTGGAAAAAAATTGCTATAGGTTAGATGAATTTTTTTAAGCTAATTTGTATTACTAAGGATAAAAAACCTATTTTTATTGTATTTTGTTGAGAGCTTCTTGTGATGGTGTGTGATAGTTAGGAAAATTTTATTATTTATATCATAGCATAAGTATTATTTAATGTATGACAAAAAGTACATATTTCATACGAACTATACTCTTGTAAATATACTGACAATGTCACCTGTTTTTTTAGCAATGCTATAATGTAAACGTTATTTATGTGACAGTAAAGAATGATTATGATTATGATTATGATTATTAAAACTCAAAGATTGCAAGATTGAAACTCAAAGATCGCAAGATTGAAAGTCAAAGATCACAAGATTGAAACTCAAAGATCGCAAGAATAAAACTCAAAGATGGCAAAATTTAAACTCAATTCGCAAGATTAAAACTCAAAGATGGCAAAATTGAAACTCAAAGATCGCAAGATTGAAACTAAAAGATCGCAAGAATTAAACTCAAAGATCGCAAGATTGAAACTCAAAGATCGCAAGAATGAAACTCAAAGATCGCAAGAATGAAACTAAAAGATCGCAAGATTGAAACTCAAAGAATGCAGGATTGTAACTCAAAGATCGCATGATTGAAACTCAAAAATCGCAAGATTGAAACTCAAAGATCACAAGATTGAAATTCAAAGATCACAAGATTGAAACTCAAAGATCGAACGATTGAAACTAAAAGATCGCAAGATTGAAACTCAAAGATCGCAAGATTGAAACTCAAAGATCGCAAGATTAAAACTCAAAGATCGCAAGATTGAAACTCAAAGATCGCAAAATTGAAACTCAAAGATCACAAGATTGAAACTCAAAAATGGCAAGATTGAAACTCAAAGATTGCAAGATTCAAACTCATAGATAGCAAGATTAAATCTCAAAGATTACAAGATTGAAACTTAAAGATTGCAAGATTGAAACTTAAAGATAGCAAGATTGAAACTCAAAGATCGCAAGATTGAAACTCAAAGATAGCAAGTTTGAAACTCAAAGATCGCATGATTGAAACTCAAAAATCGCAAGATTGAAACTCAAAGATCTCAAGATTGAAATTCAAAGATCGCAAGATTGAAACTCAAAGATCGAACGATTGAAACTCAAAGATCGCAAGATTGAAACTCAAAGATCGCAAGATTGAAACTCAAAGATCGCAAGATTGAAACTCAAAGATCGCAAGATTGAAACTCAAAGATCGCAAAATTTAAACTAGAAAATAGCAAGATTGAAACTCAAAGATCTCTAGATTGAAATTTAAAGATCACAAGATTGAAACTCAAAGATCGAACGATTGAAACTCAAAGATGGCAAGATTGAAAATCAAAGATCGCAAGACTGAAACTCAAAGATCGCAAGATTTATAATCAAAGATTGCAAGAATGAGACCTAAAGATCGCAAGATTGAAACTCAAATATCGAAGGATTGAAACTCAAAGAATGCAGGATTAAAACTCAAAGATCGCAAGATTGAAACTCAAAGATCGCAAGATTGAAACCAAAAGATCACAAGATTAAAACTCAAATATCGCAAGATTAAAACTCAAAGATCGCTTGATTGAAACTAAAAAATCGCAAGATTGAAAGTCAAAGATCACAAGATTGAAATTCAAAGATCGCAAGATTGAAACTCAAAGATCAAACGATTGAAACTCAAAAATCGCAATATTGAAACTCAAAGATCGCAAGATTGAAACACAAAGATCGCAAGATTGAAACTCAAAGATCGCAAGATTGAAACTCAAAGATCGCAAAATTGAAACTCAAAGATCACAAGATTGAAACTCAAAAATGGCAAGATTGAAACTCAAAGATTGCAAGATTCAAACTCAAAGATAGCAAGATTAAATCTCAAAGATTGCAAGATTGAAACTTAAAGATTGCAAGATTGAAACTCAAAGATCGCAAGATTAAAACTCAAAGATCGAACGATTGAAACTCAAAGATCGCAAGATTGAAACTCAAAGATCGAACGATTGAAACTCAAGGATTGCAAGATTGAAACTCAAAGATCGCAAGTTTGAAACTCAAAGATCGCAAGATTGAAACTCAAAGATCGAAAGATTGAAACTCAAAGATCGCAAGATTGAAACTCAAAGATCGCAAGATTGAAACTCAAAGATTGCAAGATTGAAACTCAAAGATCGTAAGATTGAAACTTAAAGAAAGCAAGATTGAAACTCAAAGATCGCAAGATTGAAACTCAAAGATCGCAAGATTGAAACCAAAAGATCACAAGATTAAAACTCAAATATCGCAAGAATAAAACTCAAAGATCGCAAGATTGAAATTTAGAGATTCCAAGATTGAAACTCAAAGAACGCAAGATTGAAACTCAAAGATCGCAAGATTGAAACTCAAAGATAGCAAGATTGAACCACAAAGATCGCAAGTTTAAAACTCAAAGATCGCAAAATAGAAACTCAAAGATGGCAGGATTGAAACTCAAAGATCGCAAGACTGAAACGCAAAGATCGTAAGATTTAAAATCAAAGATCGCAAGATTGAAACTCAAAGATCGCAAGATTTAAACTCGAAGATCGCAAGATTGAAACTCAAAGATAGCAAGTTTGAAACTCAAAGATCGCATGATTGAATCTCAAAAATCGCAAGATTGAAACTCAAAGATCACAAGATTGAAATTCAAAGATCGCAAGATTGAAACTCAAAGATCGAACGATTGAAACTCAAAGATCGCAAGATTGAAACTCAAAGATCGCAAGATTGAAACTCAAAGTTCGCAAGATTGAAACTCAAAGATCGCAAGATTGAAACTCAAAGATCGCCAAATTGAAACTCAAAGATCGCATGATTGAAACTCAAAAATGGCAAGATTGAAACTGAAAGTTTGCAAGATTCAAACTCAAAGATAGCAAGATTGAATCTCAAAGATTGCAAGATTGAAACTTAAAGATTGCAAGATTGAAACTTAAGATCGCAAGATTAAAACTCAAAGATCGCAAGATTGAAACTCAAAGATCGCAAGATTGAAACTCAAAGATCGCAAGATTGAAACTCATAGATCGAACGATTGAAACTCAAAGATCGCAAGATTGAAACTCAAATATCGCAAGATTGAAACTCATAGATAGCAAGATTGAAATTCAAAGATCACAAGATTGAAACTCAAAGATCGCAAGAATAAAACTCAAAGATGGCAAAATTTAAACTCTATTCGCAAGATTAAAACTCAAAGATGGCAAAATTGAAACTCAAAAATCGCAAGATTGAAACTAAAAGATCGCAAGAATTAAACTCAAGGATCGCAAGATTGAAACTCAAAGATCGCAAGAATGAAACTCAAAGATCGCAAGAATGAAACTAAAAGATCGCAAGATTGAAACTCAAAGAATGCAGGTTTGAAACTTAAAGATCGCATGATTGAAACTCAAAAATCGCAAGATTGAAACTCAAAGATCACAAGATTGAAATTCAAAGATCACAAGATTGAAACTCAAAGATCGAACGATTGAAACTCAAAGATCGCAAGATTGAAACTCAAAGATCGCAAGATTGAAACTCAAAGATCGCAAGATTGAAACTCAAAGATCGCAAGATTGAAACTCAAAGATCGCAAAATTGAAACTCAAAGATCGCAAGATTGAAACTCAAAAATGGCAAGATTAAATCTCAAAGATTACAAGATTGAAACTTAAAGATTGCAAGATTGAATTTTAAAGATAGCAAGATTGAAACTCAAAGATCGCAAGATTGAAACTCAAAGATAGCAAGTTTGACACTCAAAGATCGCATGATTGAATCTCAAAAATCGCAAGATTGAAACTCAAAGATCTCAAGATTGAAATTCAAAGATCGCAAGATTGAAACTCAAAGATCGAACGATTGAAACTCAAAGATCGCAAGATTGAAACTCAAAGATCGCAAGATTGAAACTCAAAGATCGCAAGATTGAAACTCAAAGATCGCAAGATTTAAACTAGAAAATAGCAAGATTGAAACTCAAAGATCTCAAGATTGAAATTTAAAGATCACAAGATTGAAACTCAAAGATCGCATGATTGAAACTCAAAAATCGCAAGATTGAAAGTCAAAGAATGCAGGTTTTAAACTCAAAGATCGCATGATTGAAACTCAAAAATCGCAAGATTGAAACTCAAAGATCACAAGATTGAAATTCAAAGATCACAAGATTGAAACTCAAAGATCGAACGATTGAAACTCAAAGATCGCAAGATTGAAACTCAAAGATCGCAAGATTGAAACTCAAAGATCGCAAGATTGAAACTCAAAGATCGCAAGATTGAAACTCAAAGATCGCAAAATTGAAACTCAAAGTTCGCAAGATTGAAACTCAAAAATGGCAAGAATGAATCTCAAAGATTACAAGATTGAAACTTAAAGATTGCAAGATTGCATTTTAAAGATAGCAAGATTGAAACTCAAAGATCGCAAGATTGAAACTCAAAGATAGCAAGTTTGACACTCAAAGATCGCATGATTGAAACTCAAAAATCGCAAGATTGAAACTCAAAGATCTCAAGATTGAAATTCAAAGATCGCAAGATTGAAACTCAAAGATCGAACGATTGAAACTCAAAGATCGCAAGATTGAAACTCAAAGATCGCAAGATTGAAACTCAAAGATCGCAAGATTGAAACTCAAAGATCTCAAGATTGAAATTTAAAGATCACAAGATTGAAACTCAAAGATCGCAAGATTGAAACACAAAGATAGCAAGTTTAAAACTAAAAGATCTTAAAGATAGAAACTCAAAATTCGCATGATTGAAACTCAAAGATCGCAAGATTGAATTTTAAAGATCGCAAGATTGAAACTCAAAAATTGCAAGATTGAAACTCATAGATGGCAAGATTAAAACTCAAAGATCGCAAGATTGAAACTCAAAGATCGTAAGATTGAAACTCAAAGATCACAAGATTAAAGCTCAAAGATCGCAAGATTAAAACTCTAAGATTACAATATTGAAACTCAATTCGCAAGATTATCTCAAAGATCGCAAGATTAAAACTCTAAGATCATAAGATTGAAACTCAGAGATCGCAAGATTGAAACTCAAAAATGGCGAGATTGAAACTCATAGATCGCAGGATTAAAACTCAAAGATCGCAAGAATTAAACTCATAGATGGCAAGATTGAAACTCAAAGATTGCAAGATTGAAACTCAAAGATCGCAAGATTGAAACTTAAAGATCGCAAGATTGAAACTCAAAGATTGCAAAATTGAAACTCAAAGATGGCAAGATAAAATTTTTTATCTGCCTCTCGAATAACTAGATCGACAAAAACATGTATAGATAACATTTTTACTCGGAAAGTCATGTCACAGGATTCTAGGCTCACAATGAATCTGGAATTAAGTATATCTGATCACAGAGCTTTATTTATTAATATGCTAGACTGCAAATCTGAATGTAACCAAGGCTCTGGTAACTTGCAATACAAAAGTAGATTTTTTTCTGATGAAAATATTGAAATTTTTACCAAGAGGTTAAGGCATATGGATTGGGGAGTTGGTTTTCATTGTTCGTTACAACAAAATTGCCTATCTTTCTTTGGAAATTTTCAAAACCTGTTTGAAGAAGTTTTTCCTTTAAAGTCTTTTATGAAGAAAAATAACAATGGGAAGAAAGTTAAAAACTGGGTAACTCAAGGTATCCGAGTTTCAAGTAAAAGAAAGAGGGAACTCAGTAAACTAGCCAAAGAATCTAATGACATAAATTTCATAAATTATGTTAAAAGGTATAAATGTATATTTAGATCTGTCTGTAACAAGGCCAAATTAATTAGCAATTCACATTTCTTGAAAAATGCAGAAAATAAGAGTAAAGCTGCATGGAGTATTGTGAGATCGGAATTGGGATGTAATAAAGATAAAAGTAACAATCTACCAGACCTAATTCTAGAAAATAAGCCTGTCAGTGAGCCAAGTGAAATTGTTGAACTTTTTAATAATAAATTTACAGAAACGGCTCGTGATGTAGGAGTTTCACCAGTATACAATGAAGCTTTCAGGCTTCTCCAAAAGGTTCCACAAGTCGGGGATATAGAGTTTACTTTTAAAAACGTTAGTTCAAATGAGGTAACGCAAATAATAAAATGTCTGAAAAATAAAAAAACTGCAGGGTGGGATGAAATTCCATTAGATTTACTAAAGAGAGTTTCAGATCTGATTTCACAACCACTTAGTGTAATTATAACCCAATCTTTTCAAAATTCACACTTTTTAGACAATTTAAAATATGCTGAGGTGAAGCCACTTTACAAAAAGGGAGAAAGACATAATCCAGATAATTATAGACCCGTTTCAGTGTTACCCTCTTTTTCAAAAATATTTGAAAAATCTGCATTGCTTCAAATCTCTTATTTTTTGGAACATTGTAAAATATTGGTGGATGATCGTTTGGGTTTAGAAAGGGCCGAAGTACAATAAGTGCAATTTCAAAGCTTTGCGAGGAAGTTTCTTGGGCCTTGGATGGATCGCAGAGCACTGCTGGGGTGTTCTGTGATCTGTCCAAGGCTTTTGATTGCGTTGATCACACCCTTTTGTTGAACAAGCTCTACTTCTATAAATTTTCATCGAAAGCAGTTGAATGGATTATGTCTTATCTAGAAAATAGGTACCAGCGCACGGTAATAGTAAAAAATAACACCAAAACAAAGTCTGAATGGAAAAAAATACAGGTGGGGGTGCCTCAAGGATCTATTCTGGGCCCCTTATTATTTATTTTGTACATAAATGACTTACCAATTAATATTTCTCATAGCTTAATATTGTACGCCGATGACACTACGGCAATTATAAAAGCGAATAGCAATAGTGAACTAGAAATGTATATTGATCAATCTTTAATAGAACTTACACATTGGTTTGAAGCAAATGGTCTGAAATTGAATTGCAGTAAAACACAAATATTACAATTTAGCACACCACAAAATATTTTAAAAATTGACAGAGATATTAATTTTCAAGGGCAGTGCTTGAATTTGGCAAAAAGTGTTAAGTTTTTGGGAGTAGATTTGGATGCTAATTTTAAATGGAATACTGCAATAGAAAATATTTCAAAAAGGCTTAATTCGTCTTGTTTCCAGATGAGGGTCCTCAAAGATGTAGTCGATTTGAAAACGAAGATGATGGTTTACTATGCCTATTTTTTCCCTATAGTTTCTTATGGAATCGAGTTTTGGGGTTGTACTTGTCAATCTGAAATTATATTTAAAATACAAAAGAGGCTCTTAAGGATCATGACAAACTCGTCTTGGAGAGCACCTTGCAAGCAAATTTTCAAGGACTTAAATATTTTGACAATACCTAGTTTATATATTTACAAAGTCCTTATGTTAGTGCACACCAATTTTGACCTAATATCAGACCAGCAGTTTCATCACAAATACAACACTCGATTCAAAAATGATCTTCAATATCCTATCCACAGATTGTCGTTAACTGAAAGATCACCATTATATATGGGGAAAAGAGCATTTAATAAGTTGCCTTCAAACATAAAATGCCTTGTAAGAGACAAGTCCTTCAAATGTGTAGTTTCCAATTTCCTGTTGGAAAAAAATTGCTATAGGTTAGATGAATTTTTTTAAGCTAATTTGTATTACTAAGGATAAAAAACCTATTTTTATTGTATTTTGTTGAGAGCTTCTTGTGATGGTGTGTGATAGTTAAGAAAATTTTATTATTTATATCATAGCATAAGTATTATTTAATGAATGACAAAAAGTACATATTTCATACGAACTATACTCTTGTAAATATACTGACAATGTCACCTGTTTTTTTAGCAATGCTATAATGTAAACGTTATTTATGTGACAATAAAGAATGATTATGATTATGATTATGATTATTAAAACTCAAAGATTGCAAGATTGAAACTCAAAGATCGCAAGATTAAAAGTCAAAGATCACAAGATTGAAACTCAAAGATCGCAAGATTGAAACTCAAAGATCGCAAGATTGAAACTCATAGATCGAACGATTGAAACTCAAAGATCGCAAGATTGAAACTCAAATATCGCAAGATTGAAACTCATAGATAGCAAGATTGAAATTCAAAGATCACAAGATTGAAACTCAAAGATCGCAAGAATAAAACTCAAAGATGGCAAAATTTAAACTCTATTCGCAAGATTAAAACTCAAAGATGGCAAAATTGAAACTCAAAAATCGCAAGATTGAAACTAAAAGATCGCAAGAATTAAACTCAAAGATCGCAAGATTGAAACTCAAAGATCGCAAGAATGAAACTCAAAGATCGCAAGAATGAAACTAAAAGATCGCAAGATTGAAACTCAAAGAATGCAGGTTTAAAACTCAAAGATCGCATGATTGAAACTCAAAAATCGCAAGATTGAAACTCAAAGATCACAAGATTGAAATTCAAAGATCACAAGATTGAAACTCAAAGATCGAACGATTGAAACTCAAAGATCGCAAGATTGAAACTCAAAGATCGCAAGATTGAAACTCAAAGATCGCAAGATTGAAACTCAAAGATCGCAAGATTGAAACTCAAAGATCGCAAAATTGAAACTCAAAGATCGCAAGATTGAAACTCAAAAATGGCAAGATTGAATCTCAAAGATTGCAAGATTGAAACTTAAAGATTGCAAGATTGAAACTTAAAGATAGCAAGATTGAAACTCAAAGATCGCAAGATTGAAACTCAAAGATCGCAAGATTGAAACTCAAAGATCGCAAGATTTAAACTCAAAGATCGCAAGATTGAAACTCAAAGATCACAAGATTGAAACTTAAAGATCGCAAGATTGAAACTCAAAGATCGAACGATTGAAACTCAAAGATCGCAAGATTGAAACTCAAAGATCGCAAGATTGAAACTCAAAGATCGCAAGATTGAAACTCAAAGATTGCAAGAATGAGACCTAAAGATCGCAAGATTGAAACTCAAATATCGAAGGATTGAAACTCAAAGAATGCAGGATTGAAACTCAAAGATCGCAAGATTGAAACTCAAAGATCGCAAGATTGAAACTCAAAGATCGAACGATTGAAACTCAAAGATCGCAAGATTGAAACTCAAAGATCGCAAGATTGAAACTCAAAGATCGCAAGATTGAAACTCAAAGATCGCAAGATTGAAACTCAAAGATCGCAAGATTGAAACTCAAAGATCACAAGATTGAAACTCAAAGATGGCAAGATTGAAACTCAAAGATCGCAAGATTCAAACTCAAAGATAGCAAGATTGAAACTCAAAGATCGCAAGATTGAAACTCAAAGATCGCAAGATTGAAACTCAAAGATCGCAAGATTGAAAACTCAAAGATCGCAAGATTGAAACTCAAAGATCGCAAGATTGAAACTCAAAGATCGCAAGATTGAAACTCAAAGATCGCAAGATTGAAACTCAAAGATCGCAAGATTGAAACTCAAAGATCGCAAGATTGAAACTCAAAGATCGCAAGATTGAAACTCAAAGATCGCAAGATTGAAACTCAAAGATCGCAAGATTGAAACTCAAAGATCGCAAGATTGAAACTCAAAGATCGCAAGATTGAAACTCAAAGATAGCAAGATTGAAACTCAAAGATCGCAAGATTGAAACTCAAAGATCGCAAGATTGAAACTCAAAGATCGCAAGATTGAAACTCAAAGATCGCAAGATTGAAACTCAAAGATCGCAAGATTGAAACTCAAAGATCGCAAGATTGAAACTCAAAGATCGCAAGATTGAAACTCAAAGATCGCAAGATTGAAACTCAAAGATCGCAAGATTGAAACTCAAAGATCGCAAGATTGAAACTCAAAGATCGCAAGATTGAAACTCAAAGATCGCAAGATTGAAACTCAAAGATCGCAAGATTGAAACTCAAAGATCGCAAGATTGAAACTCAAAGATCGCAAGATTGAAACTCAAAGATCGCAAGATTGAAACTCAAAGATCGCAAGATTGAAACTCAAAGATCGCAAGATTGAAACTCAAAGATCGCAAGATTGAAACTCAAAGATCGCAAGATTGAAACTCAAAGATCGCAAGATTGAAACTCAAAGATCGCAAGATTGAAACTCAAAGATCGCAAGATTGAAACTCAAAGATCGCAAGATTGAAACTCAAAGATCGCAAGATTGAAACTCAAAGATCGCAAGATTGAAACTCAAAGATCGCAAGATTGAAACTCAAAGATCGCAAGATTGAAACTCAAAGATCGCAAGATTGAAACTCAAAGATCGCAAGATTGAAACTCAAAGATCGCAAGATTGAAACTCAAAGATCGCAAGATTGAAACTCAAAGATCGCAAGATTGAAACTCAAAGATTGCAAGATTGAAACTCAAAGATCGCAAGATTGAAACTCAAAGATCGCAAGATTGAAACTCAAAGATCGCAAGATTGAAACTCAAAGATCGCAAGATTGAAACTCAAAGATCGCAAGATTGAAACTCAAAGATCGCAAGATTGAAACTCAAAGATCGCAAGATTGAAACTCAAAGATCGCAAGATTGAAACTCAAAGATCGCAAGATTGAAACTCAAAGATAGCAAGATTGAAACTCAAAGATCGCAAGATTGAAACTCAAAGATCGCAAGATTGAAACTCAAAGATCGCAAGATTGAAACTCAAAGATCGCAAGATTGAAACTCAAAGATCGCAAGATTGAAACTCAAAGATCGCAAGATTGAAACTCAAAGATCGCAAGATTGAAACTCAAAGATCGCAAGATTGAAACTCAAAGATCGCAAGATTGAAACTCAAAGATCGCAAGATTGAAACTCAAAGATCGCAAGATTGAAACTCAAAGATCGCAAGATTGAAACTCAAAGATCGCAAGATTGAAACTCAAAGATCGCAAGATTGAAACTCAAAGATAGCAAGATTGAAACTCAAAGATCGCAAGATTGAAACTCAAAGATCGCAAGATTGAAACTCAAAGATCGCAAGATTGAAACTCAAAGATCGCAAGATTGAAACTCAAAGATCGAACGATTGAAACTCAAAGATTGCAAGATTGAACCTCAAAGATCGCAAGATTGAAACTCAAAGATAGCAAGATTGAAACTCAAAGATCGCAAGATTGAAACTCAAAGATCGCAAGATTGAAACTCAAAGATCGCAAGATTGAAACTCAAAGATCGCAAGATTGAAACTCAAAGATCGCAAGATTGAAACTCAAAGATCGCAAGATTGAAACTCAAAGATCGCAAGATTGAAACTCAAAGATCGCAAGATTGAAACTCAAAGATCGCAAGATTGAAACTCAAAGATCGCAAGATTGAAACTCAAAGATCGCAAGATTGAAACTCAAAGATCGCAAGATTGAAACTCAAAGATCGCAAGATTGAAACTCAAAGATCGCAAGATTGAAACTCAAAGATCGCAAGATTGAAACTCAAAGATCACAAGATTGAAATTCAAAGATCGCAAGATTGAAACTCAAAGATCGAACGATTGAAACTCAAAGATCGCAAGATTGAAACTCAAAGATCGCAAGATTGAAACTCAAAGATCGCAAGATTGAAACTCAAAGATCGCAAGATTGAAACTCAAAGATCGCAAGATTGAAACTCAAAGATCGCAAGATTGAAACTCAAAGATGGCAAGATTGAAACTCAAAGATTGCAAGATTGAAACTCAAAGATAGCAAGATTGAAACTCAAAGATCGCAAGATTGAAACTCAAAGATTGCAAGATTGAAACTCAAAGATCGCAAGATTAAACTCAAAGATCGCAAGATTGAAACTCAAAGATCGCAAGATTGAAACTCAAAGATCGAACGATTGAAACTCAAAGATCGCAAGATTGAAACTCAAAGATCGCAAGATTGAAACTCAAAGATCGCAAGATTGAAACTCAAAGATCGCAAGATTGAAACTCAAAGATCGCAAGATTGAAACTCAAAGATCGCAAGATTGAAACTCAAAGATCGCAAGATTGAAACTCAAAGATCGAAAGATTGAAACTCAAAGAACGCAAGATTGAAACTCAAAGATCGAACGATTGAAACTCAAGGATCGCAAGATAGAAACTCAAAGATCGCAAGATTAAACTCAAAGATCACAAGATTGAAACTCAAAGATCGCAAGATTGAAACTCAAAGATCGCAAGATTGAAACTCAAAGATCGCAAGATTGAAACTCAAAGATCGCAAGATTGAAACTCAAAGATCGTAAGATTGAAACTTAAAGAAAGCAAGATTGAAACTCAAAGATCGCAAGATTGAAACTCAAAGATCGCAAGATTGAAACCAAAAGATCACAAGATTAAAACTCAAAGATCGCAAGATTAAACTCAAAGATCGCAAGATTGAAACTTAAAGATTGCAAGATTGAAACTCAAAGATCGCAAGATTGAAACTCAAAGATCGCAAGATTGAAACTCAAAGATAGCAAGATTGAACAACAAAGATTGCAAGTTTAAAACTCAAAGATCGCAAAATTGAAACTCAAAGATGGCAAGATTGAAACTCAAAGATCGCAAGACTGAAACTCAAAGATCGTAAGATTTAAAATCAAAGATTGCAAGATTGATACTCAAAGATCGCAAGATTTAAACTCAAAGATAGCAAGATTGAAACTCAAAGATAGCAAGTTTGAAACTCAAAGATCGCATGATTGAAACTCAAAAATCGCAAGATTGAAACTCAAAGATCACAAGATTGAAATTCAAAGATCGCAAGATTGAAACTCAAAGATCGAACGATTGAAACTCAAAGATCGCAAGATTGAAACTCAAAGATCGCAAGATTGAAACTCAAAGATCGCAAGATTGAAACTCAAAGATCGCAAGATTGAAACTCAAAGATCGCAAGATTGAAACTCAAAGATCGCAAGATTGAAACTCAAAGATCGCAAGATTGAAACTCAAAGATCGCAAGATTGAAACTCAAAGATCGCAAGATTGAAACTCAAAGATCGCAAGATTGAAACTCAAAGATCGCAAGACTGAAACTCAAAGATCGCAAGATTTATAATCAAAGATTGCAAGAATGAGACCTAAAGATCGCAAGATTGAAACTCAAAGATCGCAAGATTGAAACCAAAAGATCACAAGATTAAAACTCAAATATCGCAAGATTAAAACTCAAAGATCGCAAGATTGAAACTTAGATTGCAAGATTAAAATCAAAGATCGCAAGATTGAAACTCAAAGATCGCAAGATTTAAACTCAAAGATAGCAAGATTGAAACTCAAAGATCGCATGATTGAAACTCAAAAATCGCAAGATTGAAACTCAAAGATCACAAGATTGAAATTCAAAGATCACAAGATTGAAACTCAAAGATCGAACGATTGAAACTCAAAGATTGCAAGATTGAAAATCAAAGATCGCAAGACTGAAACTCAAAGATCGCAAGATTTAAAATCAAAGATTGCAAGATTGAAACTCAAAGATCGCAAGATTGAAACTCAAAGATAGCAAGATTGAAACTCAAAGATAGCAAGATTGAAACTCAAAGATCGCATGATTGAAACTCAAAAATCGCAAGATTGAAACTCAAAGATCACAAGATTGAAATTCAAAGATCGCAAGATTGAAACTCAAAGATCGCAAGATTGAAACTCAAAGATCGCAAGATTGAAACTCAAAGATCGCAAGATTGAAACTCAAAGATCGCAAGATTGAAACTCAAAGATCGCAAGATTGAAACTCAAAGATCGCAAGATTGAAACTCAAAGATCGCAAGATTGAAACTCAAAGATAGCAAGATTGAAACTCAAAGATTGCAAGATTGAAACTCAAAGATTGCAAGATTGAAACTCAAAGATCGCAAGATTGAAACTCAAAGATCGCAAGATTGAAACTCAAAGATCGCAAGATTGAAACTCAAAGATCGAACGATTGAAACTCAAGAATCGCAAGATTGAAACTCAAAGATCGCAAGATTGAAACTCAAAGATCGCAAGATTGAAACTCAAAGATCGAAAGATTGAAACTCAAAGATCGCAAGATTGAAACTCAAAGATCGCAAGATTGAAACTCAAAGATCACAAGATTGAAACTCAAAGATCGTAAGATTGAAACTTAAAGAAAGCAAGATTGAAACTCAAAGATCGCAAGATTGAAACTCAAAGATCGCAAGATTGAAACTAAAAGATCACAAGATTAAAACTCAAATATCACAAGAATAAAACTCAAAGATCGCAAGATTGAAATTTAGAGATTGCAAGATTGAAACTCAAAGATCGCAAGATTGAAACTCAAAGATAGCATATTGAACCAAAAAGATCGCAAGTTTAAAACTCAAAGATCGCAAAATTGAAACTCAAAGATGGCAAGATTGAAACTCAAAGATCGCAAGACTGAAACTCAAAGATCGTAAGATTTAAAATCAAAGATTGCAAGATTGATACTCAAAGATCGCTAGATTTAAACTCAAAGATAGCAAGATTGAAACTCAAAGATATCAAGTTTGAAACTCAAAGATCGCATGATTGAAACTCAAAAATCGCAAGATTGAAACTCAAAGATCACAAGATTGAAATTCAAAGATCCCAAGATTGAAACTCAAAGATCGAACGATTGAAACTCAAAGATCGCAAGATTGAAATTCAAAGATCGCAAGATTGAAACTCAAAGATCGCAAGATTGAAACTCAAAGATCGCAAGATTGAAACTCAAAGATCGCAAAATTGAAACTCAAAGATCGCAAGATTGAAACTCAAAAATGGCAAGATTGAAACTGAAAGATTGCAAGATTCAAACTCAAAGATAGCAAGATTGAATCTCAAAGATTGCAAGATTGAAACTTAAAGATTGCAAGATTGAAACTCAAAGATCGCAAGATTGAAACTCAAAGATCGCAAGATTGAAACTCAAAGATCGCAAGATTGAAACTCAAAGATCGCAAGATTGAAACTCAAAGATTGCAAGATTGAAACTAAAAGATCGCAAGATTGAAACTCAAAGATCGCAAGATTGAAACTCAAAGATCGCAAGATTGAAACTCAAAGATCGCAAGATTGAAACTCAAAGATCGCAAGATTGAAACTCAAAGATAGCAAGATTGAAACTCAAAGATTGCAAGATTGAAACTCAAAGATCGCAAGACTGAAACTCAAAGATCGCAAGATTTAAACTCAAAGATTGCAAGATTGAAACTCAAAGATCGCAAGATTGAAACTCAAAGATAGCAAGATTGAAACTCAAAGATAGCAAGATTGAAACTCAAAGATCGCATGATTGAAACTCAAAAATCGCAAGATTGAAACTCAAAGATCACAAGATTGAAATTCAAAGATCGCAAGATTGAAACTCAAAGATCGAACGATTGAAACTCAAAGATCGCAAGATTGAAACTCAAAGATCGCAAGATTGAAACTCAAAGATCGCAAGATTGAAACTCAAAGATCGCAAGATTGAAACTCAAAGATCGCAAAATTGAAACTCAAAGATCACAAGATTGAAACTCAAAAATGGCAAGATTGAAACTCAAAGATTGCAAGATTCAAACTCAAAGATAGCAAGATTGAATCTCAAAGATTGCAAGATTGAAACTTAAAGATTGCAAGATTGAAACTCAAAGATCGCAAGATTAAAACTCAAAGATCGAACGATTGAAACTCAAAGATCGCAAGATTGAAACTCAAAGATCGAACGATTGAAACTCAAGGATCGCAAGATTGAAACTCAAAGATCGCAAGATTGAAACTCAAAGATCGCAAGATTGAAACTCAAAGATCGAAAGATTGAAACTCAAAGATCGCAAGATTGAAACTCAAAGATCGCAAGATTGAAACTCAAAGATCACAAGATTGAAACTCAAAGATCGTAAGATTGAAACTTAAAGAAAGCAAGATTGAAACTCAAAGATCGCAAGATTGAAACTCAAAGATCGCAAGATTGAAACCAAAAGATCACAAGATTAAAACTCAAATATCACAAGAATAAAACTCAAAGATCGCAAGATTGAAATTAAGAGATTGCAAGATTGAAACTTAAAGAACGCAAGATTGAAACTCAAAGATCGCAAGATTGAAACTCAAAGATAGCAAGATTGAACCACAAAGATCGCAAGTTTAAAACTCAAAGATCGCAAAATTGAAACTCAAAGATGGCAAGATTGAAACTCAAAGATCGCAAGACTGAAACTCAAAGATCGTAAGATTTAAAATCAAAGATTGCAAGATTGATACTCAAAGATCGCAAGATTTAAACTCAAAGATAGCAAGATTGAAACTCAAAGATATCAAGTTTGAAACTCAAAGATCGCATGATTGAAACTCAAAAATCGCAAGATTGAAACTCAAAGATCACAAGATTGAAATTCAAAGATCCCAAGATTGAAACTCAAAGATCGAACGATTGAAACTCAAAGATCGCAAGATTGAAATTCAAAGATCGCAAGATTGAAACTCAAAGATCGCAAGATTGAAACTCAAAGATCGCAAGATTGAAACTCAAAGATCGCAAGATTGAAACTCAAAGATCGCAAGATTGAAACTCAAAGATCGCAAGATTGAAACTCAAAGATCGCAAGATTGAAACTCAAAGATCGCAAGATTGAAACTCAAAGATCGCAAGATTGAAACTAAAAGATCGCAAGACTGAAACTCAAAGATCGCAAGATTTATAATCAAAGATTGCAAGAATGAGACCTAAAGATCGCAAGATTGAAACTCAAAGTTCGCAAGAGTGAAACTCAAAGATCACAAGATTAAAACTCAAATATCGCAAGATTAAAACTCAAAGATCGCAAGATTGAAACTTAGATTGCAAGATTAAAATCAAAGATCGCAAGATTAAAACTCAAAGATCACAAGATTGAAACTCAAAGATAGCAAGATTGAAACTCAAAGATCGCATGATTGAAACTCAAAAATCGCAAGATTGAAACTCAAAGATCACAAGATTGAAATTCAAAGATCACAAGATTGAAACTCAAAGATCGAACGATTGAAACTCAAAGATTGCAAGATTGAAAATCAAAGATCGCAAGATTGAAACTCAAAGATCGCAAGATTGAAACTCAAAGATAGCAAGATTGAAACTCAAAGATCGCAAGATTGAAACTCAAAGATAGCAAGATTGAAACTCAAAGATAGCAAGATTGAAACTCAAAGATCGCATGATTGAAACTCAAAAATCGCAAGATTGAAACTCAAAGATCGCAAGATTGAAATTCAAAGATTGCAAGATTGAAACTCAAAGATCGAACGATTGAAACTCAAAGATCGCAAGATTGAAACTCAAAGATCGCAAGATTGAAACTCAAAGATCGCAAGATTGAAACTCAAAGATCGCAAGATTGAAACTCAAAGATCGCAAAATTGAAACTCAAAGATCGCAAGATTGAAACTCAAAAATGGCAAGATTGAAACTCAAAGATTGCAAGATTCAAACTCAAAGATAGCAAGATTGAATCTCAAAGATTGCAAGATTGAAACTTAAAGATTGCAAGATTGAAACTCAAAGATCGCAAGATTAAAACTCAAAGATCGAACGATTGAAACTCAAAGATCGCAAGATTGAAACTCAAAGATCGAACGATTTAAACTCAAGGATCGCAAGATTGAAACTCAAAGATCGCAAGATTGAAACTCAAAGATCGCAAGATTGAAACTCAAAGATCGAAAGATTGAAACTCAAAGATCGCAAGATTGAAACTCAAAGATCGCAAGATTGAAACTCAAAGATCACAAGATTGAAACTCAAAGATCGTAAGATTGAAACTTAAAGAAAGCAAGATTGAAACTCAAAGTTCGCAAGATTAAAGCTTAAAGATCGCAAGATTGAAACTAAAAGATCACAAGATTAAAACTCAAATATCACAAGAATAAAACTCAAAGATCGCAAGATTGAAATTTAGAGATTGCAAGATTGAAACTCAAAGATTGCAAGATTAAAACTCAAAGATAGCAGGATTGAACCAAAAAGATCGCAAGTTTAAAACTCAAAGATCGCAAAATTGAAACTCAAAGATTGCAAGATTGAAACTCAAAGATCGCAAGACTGAAACTCAAAGATCGCAAGATTTAAAATCAAAGATTGCAAGATTGAAACTCAAAGATCGCAAGATTGAAACTCAAAGATAGCAAGATTGAAACTCAAAGATAGCAAGATTGAAACTCAAAGATCGCATGATTGAAACTCAAAAATCGCAAGATTGAAACTCAAAGATCACAAGATTGAAATTCAAAGATCGCAAGATTGAAACTCAAAGATCGAACGATTGAAACTCAAAGATCGCAAGATTGAAACTCAAAGATCGCAAGATTGAAACTCAAAGATCGCAAGATTGAAACTCAAAGATCGCAAGATTGAAACTCAAAGATCGCAAAATTGAAACTCAAAGATCGCAAGATTGAAACTCAAAAATGGCAAGATTGAAACTCAAAGATTGCAAGATTCAAACTCAAAGATAGCAAGATTGAATCTCAAAGATTGCAAGATTGAAACTTAAAGATTGCAAGATTGAAACTCAAAGATCGCAAGATTAAAACTCAAAGATCGAACGATTGAAACTCAAAGATCGCAAGATTGAAACTCAAAGATCGAACGATTGAAACTCAAGGATCGCAAGATTGAAACTCAAAGATCGCAAGATTGAAACTCAAAGATCGCAAGATTGAAACTCAAAGATCGCAAGATTGAAACTCAAAGATCGCAAGATTGAAACTCAAAGATCGCAAGATTGAAACTCAAAGATCACAAGATTGAAACTCAAAGATCGAAAGATTGAAACTTAAAGAAAGCAAGATTGAAACTCAAAGATCGCAAGATTGAAACTCAAAGATCGCAAGATTGAAACTAAAAGATCACAAGATTAAAACTCAAATATCGCAAGAATAAAACTCAAAGATCGCAAGATTGAAATTTAGAGATTGCAAGATTGAAACTCAAAGATCGCAAGATTGAAACTCAAAGATAGCAAGATTGAACCACAAAGATCGCAAGTTTAAAACTCAAAGATCGCAAAATTGAAACTCAAAGATGGCAAGATTGAAACTCAAAGATCGCAAGACTGAAACTCAAAGATCGTAAGATTTAAAATCAAAGATTGCAAGATTGAAACTCAAAGATCGCAAGATTTAAACTCAAAGATAGCAAGATTGAAACTCAAAGATAGCAAGTTTGAAACTCAAAGATCGCATGATTGAAACTCAAAAATCGCAAGATTGAAACTCAAAGATCACAAGATTGAAATTCAAAGATCCCAAGATTGAAACTCAAAGATCGAACGATTGAAACTCAAAGATCGCAAGATTGAAATTCAAAGATCGCAAGATTGAAACTCAAAGATCGCAAGATTGAAACTCAAAGATCGCAAGATTGAAACTCAAAGATCGCAAGATTGAAACTCAAAGATCGCAAGATTGAAACTCAAAGATGGCAAGATTGAAACTCAAAGATCGCAAGATTCAAACTCAAAGATAGCAAGATTGAATCTCAAAGATCGCAAGATTGAAACTCAAAGATCGCAAGATTGAAACTCAAAGATCGCAAGATTGAAACTCAAAGATCGCAAGATTGAAACTCAAAGATCGCAAGATTGAAACTCAAAGATCGCAAGATTGAAACTCAAAGATCGCAAGATTGAAACTCAAAGATCGCAAGATTGAAACTCAAAGATCGCAAGATTGAAACTCAAAGATCGCAAGATTGAAACTCAAAGATCGCAAGATTGAAACTCAAAGATCGCAAGATTGAAACTCAAAGATCGCAAGATTGAAACTCAAAGATCGCAAGATTGAAACTCAAAGATCGCAAGATTGAAACTCAAAGATCGCAAGATTTAAACTCAAAGATCACAAGATTGAAACTCAAAGATCGCAAGATTGAAACTCAAAGATCGCAAGATTGAAACTCAAAGATCGCAAGATTGAAACTCAAAGATCGCAAGATTGAAACTCAAAGATCGCAAGATTGAAACTCAAAGATAGCAAGATTGAAACTCAAAGATCGCAAGATTGAAACTCAAAGATCGCAAGATTGAAACTCAAAGATCGCAAGATTGAAACTCAAAGATCGCAAGATTGAAACTCAAAGATCGCAAGATTGAAACTCAAAGATCGCAAGATTGAAACTCAAAGATCGCAAGATTGAAACTCAAAGATCGCAAGATTGAAACTCAAAGATAGCAAGATTGAAACTCAAAGATAGCAAGATTGAAACTCAAAGATCGCAAGATTGAAACTCAAAGATCGCAAGATTGAAACTCAAAGATCGCAAGATTGAAACTCAAAGATCGCAAGATTGAAACTCAAAGATCGCAAGATTGAAACTCAAAGATCGCAAGATTGAAACTCAAAGATCGCAAGATTGAAACTCAAAGATCGCAAGATTGAAACTCAAAGATCGCAAGATTGAAACTCAAAGATCGCAAGATTGAAACTCAAAGATCGCAAGATTGAAACTCAAAGATCGCAAGATTGAAACTCAAAGATCGCAAGATTGAAACTCAAAGATCGCAAGATTGAAACTCAAAGATCGCAAGATTGAAACTCAAAGATCGCAAGATTGAAACTCAAAGATCGCAAGATTGAAACTCAAAGATCGCAAGATTGAAACTCAAAGATCGCAAGATTGAAACTCAAAGATTGCAAGATTGAAACTCAAAGATCGCAAGATTGAAACTCAAAGATCGCAAGATTGAAACTCAAAGATAGCAAGATTGAAACTCAAAGATCGCAAGATTGAAACTCAAAGATCGCAAGATTGAAACTCAAAGATCGCAAGATTGAAACTCAAAGATCGCAAGATTGAAACTCAAAGATCGCAAGATTGAAACTCAAAGATCGCAAGATTGAAACTCAAAGATCGCAAGATTGAAACTCAAAGATCGCAAGATTGAAACTCAAAGATCGCAAGATTGAAACTCAAAGATCGCAAGATTGAAACTCAAAGATCGCAAGATTGAAACTCAAAGATCGCAAGATTGAAACTCAAAGATCGCAAGATTGAAACTCAAAGATTGCAAGATTGAAACTCAAAGATCGCAAGATTGAAACTCAAAGATCGCAAGATTGAAACTCAAAGATCGCAAGATTGAAACTCAAAGATCGCAAGATTGAAACTCAAAGATCGCAAGATTGAAACTCAAAGATCGCAAGATTGAAACTCAAAGATCGCAAGATTGAAACTCAAAGATCGCAAGATTGAAACTCAAAGATCGCAAGATTGAAACTCAAAGATCGCAAGATTGAAACTCAAAGATAGCAAGATTGAAACTCAAAGATTGCAAGATTGAAACTCAAAGATCGCAAGATTGAAACTCAAAGATAGCAAGATTGAAACTCAAAGATAGCAAGATTGAAACTCAAAGATCGCAAGATTGAAACTCAAAGATCGCAAGATTGAAACTCAAAGATCGCAAGATTGAAACTCAAAGATCGAACGATTGAAACTCAAAGATCGCAAGATTGAAACTCAAAGATCGCAAGATTGAAACTCAAAGATCGCAAGATTGAAACTCAAAGATCGCAAGATTGAAACTCAAAGATCGCAAGATTGAAACTCAAAGATCGAAAGATTGAAACTCAAAGATCGCAAGATTGAAACTCAAAGATTGCAAGATTGAAACTCAAAGATCACAAGATTGAAACTCAAAGATCGTAAGATTGAAACTTAAAGAAAGCAAGATTGAAACTCAAAGATCGCAAGATTGAAACTCAAAGATCGCAAGATTAAAACCAAAAGATCACAAGATTAAAACTCAAATATAACAAGAATAAAACTCAAAGATCGCAAGATTGAAATTAAGAGATTGCAAGATTGAAACTTAAAGAACGCAAGATTGAAACTCAAAGATCGCAAGATTGAAACTCAAAGATAGCAAGATTGAACCACAAAGATCGCAAGTTTAAAACTCAAAGATCGCAAAATTGAAACTCAAAGATGGCAAGATTGAAACTCAAAGATCGCAAGACTGAAACTCAAATATCGTAAGATTCAAAATCAAAGATTGCAAGATTGATACTCAAAGATCGCAAGATTTAAACTCAAAGATAGCAAGATTGAAACTCAAAGATATCAAGTTTGAAACTCAAAGATCGCATGATTGAAACTCAAAGATCGCAAGATTGAAACTCAAAGATCACAAGATTGAAACTCAAAGATCGCAAGATTGAAACTCAAAGATCGAAAGATTGAAACTCAAAGATCGCAAGATTGAAACTCAAAGATCGCAAGATTGAAACTCAAAGATCGCAAGATTGAAACTCAAAGATCGCAAGATTGAAACTCAAAGATAGCAAGATTGAAACTCAAAGATTGCAAGATTGAAACTCAAAGATCGCAAGATTGAAACTCAAAGATCGCAAGATTGAAACTCAAAGATCGCAAGATTGAAACTCAAAGATCGCAAGATTGAAACTCAAAGATCGCAAGATTGAAACTCAAAGATCGCAAGATTGAAACTCAAAGATCGCAAGATTGAAACTCAAAGATCGCAAGATTGAAACTCAAAGATCGCAAGATTGAAACTCAAAGATCGCAAGATTGAAACTCAAAGATCGCAAGATTGAAACTCAAAGATCGCAAGACTGAAACTCAAAGATCGCAAGATTTATAATCAAAGATTGCAAGATTGAAACTCAAAGATCGCAAGATTGAAACTCAAAGATCGCAAGATTGAAACCAAAAGATCACAAGATTAAAACTCAAATATCGCAAGATTAAAACTCAAAGATCGCAAGATTGAAACTTAGATTGCAAGATTAAAATCAAAGATCGCAAGATTGAAACTCAAAGATCGCAAGATTGAAACTCAAAGATAGCAAGATTGAAACTCAAAGATCGCATGATTGAAACTCAAAAATCGCAAGATTGAAACTCAAAGATCACAAGATTGAAATTCAAAGATCACAAGATTGAAACTCAAAGATCGAACGATTGAAACTCAAAGATTGCAAGATTGAAAATCAAAGATCGCAAGACTGAAACTCAAAGATCGCAAGATTTAAAATCAAAGATTGCAAGATTGAAACTCAAAGATCGCAAGATTGAAACTCAAAGATAGCAAGATTGAAACTCAAAGATAGCAAGATTGAAACTCAAAGATCGCATGATTGAAACTCAAAAATCGCAAGATTGAAACTCAAAGATCACAAGATTGAAATTCAAAGATCGCAAGATTGAAACTCAAAGATCGAACGATTGAAACTCAAAGATCGTAAGATTGAAACTCAAAGATCGCAAGATTGAAACTCAAAGATCGCAAGATTGAAACTCAAAGATCGCAAGATTGAAACTCAAAGATCGCAAAATTGAAACTCAAAGATCACAAGATTGAAACTCAAAAATGGCAAGATTGAAACTCAAAGATTGCAAGATTCAAACTCAAAGATAGCAAGATTGAATCTCAAAGATTGCAAGATTGAAACTTAAAGATTGCAAGATTGAAACTCAAAGATCGCAAGATTAAAACTCAAAGATCGAACGATTGAAACTCAAAGATCGCAAGATTGAAACTCAAAGATCGAACGATTGAAACTCAAGGATCGCAAGATTGAAACTCAAAGATCGCAAGATTGAAACTCAAAGATCGCAAGATTGAAACTCAAAGATCGAAAGATTGAAACTCAAAGATCGCAAGATTGAAACTCAAAGATCGCAAGATTGAAACTCAAAGATCACAAGATTGAAACTCAAAGATCGTAAGATTGAAACTTAAAGATAGCAAGATTGAAACTCAAAGATCGCAAGATTGAAACTCAAAGATCGCAAGATTGAAACTAAAAGATCACAAGATTAAAACTCAAAGATCACAAGATTGAAACTCAAAGATCGCAAGATTGAAATTCAGAGATTGCAAGATTGAAACTTAAAGAACGCAAGATTGAAACTCAAAGATCGCAAGATTGAAACTCAAAGATCGTAAGATTGAAACTCAAAGATAGCAAGATTGAAACTCAAAGATCGCAAGATTGAAACTCAAAGATCGCAAGATTGAAACTCAAAGATCGCAAGATTAAAACTCAAAGATCGCAAGATTGAAATTAAGAGATTGCAAGATTGAAACTTAAAGATCGCATGATTGAAACTCAAAGATCGCAAGATTGAAACTCAAAGATGGCAAGATTGAACCACAAAGATCGCAAGTTTAAAACTCAAAGATCGCAAAATTGAAACTCAAAGATGGCAAGATTGAAACTCAAAGATCGCAAGACTGAAACTCAAAGATCGTAAGATTTAAAATCAAAGATTGCAAGATTGATACTCAAAGATCGCAAGATTTAAACTCAAAGATAGCAAGATTGAAACTCAAAGATATCAAGTTTGAAACTCAAAGATCGCATGATTGAAACTCAAAAATCGCAAGATTGAAACTCAAAGATCACAAGATTGAAATTCAAAGATCCCAAGATTGAAACTCAAAGATCGAACTATTGAAACTCAAAGATCGCAAGATTGAAATTCAAAGATCGCAAGATTGAAACTCAAAGATCGCAAGATTGAAACTCAAAGATCGCAAGATTGAAACTCAAAGATTGCAAGATTGAAACTCAAAGATCGCAAGATTGAAACTCAAAGATCGCAAGATTGAAACTCAAAGATCGCAAGATTGAAACTCAAAGATCGCAAGATTGAAACTCAAAGATCGCAAGATTGAAACTCAAAGATCGCAAGACTGAAACTCAAAGATCGCAAGATTTATAATCAAAGATTGCAAGAATGAGACCTAAAGATCGCAAGATTGAAACTCAAAGATCGCAAGATTGAAACCAAAAGATCACAAGATTAAAACTCAAATATCGCAAGATTAAAACTCAAAGATCGCAAGATTGAAACTTAGATTGCAAGATTAAAATCAAAGATCGCAAGATTGAAACTCAAAGATCGCAAGATTGAAACTCAAAGATAGCAAGATTGAAACTCAAAGATCGCATGATTGAAACTCAAAAATCGCAAGATTGAAACTCAAAGATCACAAGATTGAAATTCAAAGATCACAAGATTGAAACTCAAAGATCGAACGATCGAAACTCAAAGATTGCAAGATTGAAAATCAAAGATCGCAAGACTGAAACTCAAAGATCGCAAGATTTAAAATCAAAGATTGCAAGATTGAAACTCAAAGATCGCAAGATTGAAACTCAAAGATAGCAAGATTGAAACTCAAAGATAGCAAGATTGAAACTCAAAGATCGCATGATTGAAACTCAAAAATCGCAAGATTGAAACTCAAAGATCACAAGATTGAAATTCAAAGATCGCAAGATTGAAACTCAAAGATCGCAAGATTGAAACTCAAAGATCGCAAGATTGAAACTCAAAGATCGCAAGATTGAAACTCAAAGATCGCAAAATTGAAACTCAAAGATCACAAGATTGAAACTCAATAATGGCAAGATTGAAACTCAAAGATTGCAAGATTCAAACTCAAAGATAGCAAGATTGAATCTCAAAGATTGCAAGATTGAAACTTAAAGATTGCAAGATTGAAACTCAAAGATCGCAAGATTAAAACTCAAAGATCGAACGATTGAAACTCAAAGATCGCAAGATTGAAACTCAAAGATCGAACGATTGAAACTCAAGGATCGCAAGATTGAAACTCAAAGATCGCAAGATTGAAACTCAAAGATCGCAAGATTGAAACTCAAAGATCGCAAGATTGAAACTCAAAGATCGCAAGATTGAAACTCAAAGATCGCAAGATTGAAACTCAAAGATCACAAGATTGAAACTCAAAGATCGTAAGATTGAAACTTAAAGAAAGCAAGATTGAAACTCAAAGATCGCAAGATTGAAACTCAAAGATCGCAAGATTGAAACTAAAAGATCACAAGATTAAAACTCAAATATCACAAGAATAAAACTCAAAGATCGCAAGATTGAAATTTAGAGATTGCAAGATTGAAACTCAAAGATCGCAAGATTAAAACTCAAAGATAGCAGGATTGAACCAAAAAGATCGCAAGTTTAAAACTCAAAGATCGCAAAATTGAAACTCAAAGATGGCAAGATTGAAACTCAAAGATCGCAAGACTGAAACTCAAAGATCGTAAGATTTAAAATCAAAGATTGCAAGATTGATACTCAAAGATCGCTAGATTTAAACTCAAAGATAGCAAGATTGAAACTCAAAGATAGCAAGTTTGAAACTCAAAGATCGCATGATTGAAACTCAAAAATCGCAAGATTGAAACTCAAAGATCACAAGATTGAAATTCAAAGATCGCAAGATTGAAACTCAAAGATCGAACGATTGAAACTCAAAGATCGCAAGATTGAAATTCAAAGATCGCAAGATTGAAACTCAAAGATCGCAAGATTGAAACTCAAAGATCGCAAGATTGAAACTCAAAGATCGCAAAATTGAAACTCAAAGATCGCAAGATTGAAACTCAAAAATGGCAAGATTGAAACTCAAAGATTGCAAGATTCAAACTCAAAGATAGCAAGATTGAATCTCAAAGATTGCAAGATTGAAACTTAAAGATTGCAAGATTGAAACTCAAAGATCGCAAGATTGAAACTCAAAGATCGCAAGATTGAAACTCAAAGATCGCAAGATTGAAACTCAAAGATCGCAAGATTGAAACTCAAAGATTGCAAGATTGAAACTAAAAGATCGCAAGATTGAAACTCAAAGATCGCAAGATTGAAACTCAAAGATCGCAAGATTGAAACTCAAAAATCACAAGATTGAAACTCAAAGATCGCAAGATTGAAACTCAAAGATAGCAAGATTGAAACTCAAAGATCGCAAGATTGAAAATCAAAGATCGCAAGACTGAAACTCAAAGATCGTAAGATTGAAACTCAAAGAAAGCAAGATTGAAACTCAAAGATCGCAAGATTGAAACTCAAAGATCGCAAGATTGAAACCAAAAGATCACAAGATTAAAACTCAAATATCACAAGAATAAAAATCAAAGATCGCAAGATTGAAATTAAGAGATTGCAAGATTGAAACTTAAAGAACGCATGATTGAAACTCAAAGATCGCAAGATTGAAACTCAAAGATGGCAAGATTGAACCACAAAGATCGCAAGTTTAAAACTCAAAGATCGCAAAATTGAAACTCAAAGATGGCAAGATTGAAACTCAAAGATCGCAAGACTGAAACTCAAAGATTGTAAGATTTAAAATCAAAGATTGCAAGATTGAAACTCAAAGATCGCAAGATTTAAACTCAAAGATAGCAAGATTGAAACTCAAAGATAGCAAGTTTGAAACTAAAAGATCGCATGATTGAAACTCAAAAATCGCAAGATTGAAACTCAAAGATCACAAGATTGAAATTCAAAGATCCCAAGATTGAAACTCAAAGATCGAACTATTGAAACTCAAAGATCGCAAGATTGAAATTCAAAGATCGCAAGATTGAAACTCAAAGATCGCAAGATTGAAACTCAAAGATCGCAAGATTGAAACTCAAAGATTGCAAGATTAAAACTAAAAGATCGCAAGATTGAAACTCAAAGATCGCAAGATTGAAACTCAAAGATCGCAAGATTGAAACTCAAAGATCGCAAGATTGAAACTCAAAGATCGCAAGATTGAAACTCAAAGATCGCAAGACTGAAACTCAAAGATCGCAAGATTTATAATCAAAGATTGCAAGAATGAGACCTAAAGATCGCAAGATTGAAACTCAAAGATCGCAAGATTGAAACCAAAAGATCACAAGATTAAAACTCAAATATCGCAAGATTAAAACTCAAAGATCGCAAGATTGAAACTTAGATTGCAAGATTAAAATCAAAGATCGCAAGATTGAAACTCAAAGATCGCAAGATTGAAACTCAAAGATAGCAAGATTGAAACTCAAAGATCGCATGATTGAAACTCAAAAATCGCAAGATTGAAACTCAAAGATCACAAGATTGAAATTCAAAGATCACAAGATTGAAACTCAAAGATCGAACGATTGAAACTCAAAGATGGCAAGATTGAAATTCAAAGATCGCAAGACTGAAACTCAAAGATCGCAAGATTTAAAATCAAAGATTGCAAGATTGAAACTCAAAGATCGCAAGATTGAAACTCAAAGATAGCAAGATTGAAACTCAAAGATCGCAAGATTGAAACTCAAAGATCGCAAGATTGAAACTCAAAGATCGCAAGATTGAAACTCAAAGATCGCAAGATTGAAACTCAAAGATCGCAAGATTGAAACTCAAAGATCGCAAGATTGAAACTCAAAGATCGCAAGATTGAAACTCAAAGATCGCAAGATTGAAACTCAAAGATCGCAAGATTGAAACTCAAAGATTGCAAGATTCAAACTCAAAGATCGCAAGATTGAAACTCAAAGATTGCAAGATTGAAACTTAAAGATTGCAAGATTGAAACTCAAAGATCGCAAGATTGAAACTCAAAGATCGCAAGATTGAAACTCAAAGATCACAAGATTAAAACTCAAAGATCGCAAGATTGAAACTCAAAGATCGCAAGATTGAAACTTAAGATTGCAAGATTGAAACTCAAAGATCGCAAGATTGAAACTCAAAGATAGCAAGATTGAAACTCAAAGATCGCAAGTTTTAAACTCAAAGATCGCAAGATTGAAACTCAAAGATGGCAAGATTGAAACTCAAAGATCGCAAGACTGAAACTCAAAGATCGCAAGATTTAAAATCAAAGATTGCAAGATTGATACTCAAAGATCGCAAGATTTAAACTCAAAGATAGCAAGATTGAAACTCAAAGATAGCAAGATTGAAACTCAAAGATCGCATGATTGAAACTCAAAAATCGCAAGATTGAAACTCAAAGATCACAAGATTGAAATTCAAAGATCGCAAGATTGAAACTCAAAGATCGAACGATTGAAACTCAAAGATCGCAAGATTGAAACTCAAAGATCGCAAGATTGAAACTCAAAGATCGCAAGATTGAAACTCAAAGATCGCAAGATTGAAACTCAAAGATCGCAAGATTGAAACTCAAAGATCGCAAGATTGAAACTCAAAGATAGCAAGATTGAAACTCAAAGATTGCAAGATTGAAACTCAAAGATTGCAAGATTGAAACTCAAAGATCGCAAGATTGAAACTCAAAGATCGCAAGATTGAAACTCAAAGATCGCAAGATTGAAACTCAAAGATCGCAAGATTGAAACTCAAAGATTGCAAGATTGAAACTAAAAGATCGCAAGATTGAAACTCAAAGATCGCAAGATTGAAACTCAAAGATCGCAAGATTGAAACTCAAAGATCGCAAGATTGAAACTCAAAGATCGCAAGATTGAAACTCAAAGATAGCAAGATTGAAACTCAAAGATCGCAAGATTGAAACTCAAAGATCGCAAGATTGAAACTCAAAGATCGCAAGATTGAAACTCAAAGATAGCAAGATTGAAACTCAAAGATCGCAAGATTAAAACTCAAAGATCGCAAGATTGAAACTCAAAGATCGCAAGATTGAAACTCAAAGATCGCAAGACTGAAACTCAAAGATCGCAAGATTTAAAATCAAAGATTGCAAGATTGAAACTCAAAGATCGCAAGATTTAAACTCAAAGATAGCAAGATTGAAACTCAAAGATAGCAAGTTTGAAACTCAAAGATCGCATGATTGAAACTCAAAAATCGCAAGATTGAAACTCAAAGATCACAAGATTGAAATTCAAAGATCGCAAGATTGAAACTCAAAGATCGAACGATTGAAACTCAAAGATCGCAAGATTGAAACTCAAAGATCGCAAGATTGAAACTCAAAGATCGCAAGATTGAAACTCAAAGATCGCAAGATTGAAACTCAAAGATCGCAAGATTGAAACTCAAAGATTGCAAGATTCAAACTCAAAGATAGCAAGATTGAAACTCAAAGATTGCAAGATTGAAACTTAAAGATTGCAAGATTGAAACTCAAAGATCGCAAGATTGAAACTCAAAGATCGCAAGATTGAAACTCAAAGATCGCAAGATTGAAACTCAAAGATCGCAAGATTGAAACTCAAAGATCGCAAGATTGAAACTCAAAGATCGCAAGATTGAAACTCAAAGATCGCAAGATTGAAACTCAAAGATCGCAAGATTGAAACTCAAAGATCAGCAAGATTGAAACTCAAAGATCGCAAGATTGAAACTCAAAGATAGCAAGATTGAAACTCAAAGATTGCAAGATTGAAACTCAAAGATCGCAAGATTGAAACTCAAAGATCGCAAGATTGAAACTCAAAGATTGCAAGATTGAAACTCAAAGATCGCAAGATTGAAACTCAAAGATAGCAAGATTGAAACTCAAAGATAGCAAGATTGAAACTCAAAGATCGCATGATTGAAACTCAAAGATCGCAAGATTGAAACTCAAAGATCGCAAGATTGAAACTCAAAGATCGCAAGATTAAAACTCAAAGATCGCAAAATATAAACTCAAAGATCACAAGATTGAAACTCAAAAATGGCAAGATTGAAACTCAAAGATTGCAAGATTCAAACTCAAAGATAGCAAGATTGAATCTCAAAGATTGCAAGATTGAAACTTAAAGATTGCAAGATTGAAACTCAAAGATCGCAAGATTAAAACTCAAAGATCGAACGATTGAAACTCAAAGATCGCAAGATTGAAACTCAAAGATCGAACGATTGAAACTCAAGGATCGCAAGATTGAAACTCAAAGATCGCAAGATTGAAACTCAAAGATCGCAAGATTGAAACTCAAAGATCGAAAGATTGAAACTCAAAGATCGCAAGATTGAAACTCAAAGATCGCAAGATTGAAACTCAAAGATCACAAGATTGAAACTCAAAGATCGTAAGATTGAAACTTAAAGAAAGCAAGATTGAAACTCAAAGATCGCAAGATTGAAACTCAAAGATCGCAAGATTGAAACTAAAAGATCACAAGATTAAAACTCAAATATCACAAGAATAAAACTCAAAGATCGCAAGATTGAAATTAAGAGATTGCAAGATTGAAACTTAAAGAACGCAAGATTGAAACTCAAAGATCGCAAGATTGAAACTCAAAGATAGCAAGATTGAACCACAAAGATCGCAAGTTTAAAACTCAAAGATCGCAAAATTGAAACTCAAAGATGGCAAGATTGAAACTCAAAGATCGCAAGACTGAAACTCAAAGATCGCAAGATTTAAACTCAAAGATAGCAAGATTGAAACTCAAAGATAGCAAGTTTGAAACTCAAAGATCGCATGATTGAAACTCAAAGATCGCAAGATTGAAACTCAAAGATCACAAGATTGAAATTCAAAGATCGCAAGATTGAAACTCAAAGATCGAACTATTGAAACTCAAAGATCGCAAGATTGAAACTCAAAGATCGCAAGATTGAAACTCAAAGATCGCAAGATTGAAACTCAAAGATCGCAAGATTGAAACTCAAAGATTGCAAGATTGAAAATAAAAGATCGCAAGATTGAAACTCAAAGATCGCAAGATTGAAACACAAAGATCGCAAGATTGAAACTCAAAGATCGCAAGATTGAAACTCAAAGATCGCAAGATTGAAACTCAAAGATCGCAAGACTGAAACTCAAAGATCGCAAGATTTAAAATCAAAGATTGCAAGAATGAGACCTAAAGATCGCAAGATTGAAACTCAAAGATCGCAAGATTGAAACCAAAAGATCACAAGATTAAAACTCAAATATCGCAAGATTAAAACTCAAAGATCGCAAGATTGAAACTTAGATTGCAAGATTAAAATCAAAGATCGCAAGATTGAAACTCAAAGATCACAAGATTGAAACTCAAAGATAGCAAGATTGAAACTCAAAGATCGCATGATTGAAACTCAAAAATCGCAAGATTGAAACTCAAAGATCACAAGATTGAAATTCAAAGATCACAAGATTGAAACTCAAAGATCGAACGATTGAAACTCAAAGATTGCAAGATTGAAAATCAAAGATCGCAAGACTGAAACTCAAAGATCGCAAGATTTAAAATCAAAGATTGCAAGATTGAAACTCAAAGATCGCAAGATTGAAACTCAAAGATAGCAGGATTGAAACTCAAAGATAGCAAGATTGAAACTCAAAGATCGCATGATTGAAACTCAAAAATCGCAAGATTGAAACTCAAAGATCACAAGATTGAAATTCAAAGATCGCAAGATTGAAACTCAAAGATCGAACGATTGAAACTCAAAGATCGTAAGATTGAAACTCAAAGATCGCAAGATTGAAACTCAAAGATCGCAAGATTGAAACTCAAAGATCGCAAAATTGAAACTCAAAGATCGCAAAATATAAACTCAAAGATCACAAGATTGAAACTCAAAACTGGCAAGATTGAAACTCAAAGATTGCAAGATTCAAACTCAAAGATAGCAAGATTGAATCTCAAAGATTGCAAGATTGAAACTTAAAGATTGCAAGATTGAAACTCAAAGATCGCAAGATTAAAACTCAAAGATCGAACGATTGAAACTCAAAGATCGCAAGATTGAAACTCAAAGATCGAACGATTGAAACTCAAGGATCGCAAGATTGAAACTCAAAGATCGCAAGATTGAAACTCAAAGATCGCAAGATTGAAACTCAAAGATCGAAAGATTGAAACTCAAAGATCGCAAGATTGAAACTCAAAGATCGCAAGATTGAAACTCAAAGATCACAAGATTGAAACTCAAAGATCGCAAGATTGAAACTCAAAGATCGCAAGATTGAAAACTCAAAGATCGCAAGATTGAAACTCAAAGATTGCAAGATTGAAACTCAAAGATCGCAAGATTGAAACTCAAAGATCGCAGATTGAAACTCAAAGATCGCAAGATTGAAACTCAAAGATCGCAAGATTGAAACTCAAAGATCGCAAGATTGAAACTCAAAGATCGCAAGATTGAAACTCAAAGATCGCAAGATTGAAACTCAAAGATCGCAAGATTGAAACTCAAAGATCGCAAGATTGAAACTCAAAGATCGCAAGATTGAAACTCAAAGATCGCAAGATTGAAACTCAAAGATCGCAAGATTGAAACTCAAAGATCGCAAGATTGAAACTCAAAGATCGCAAGATTGAAACTCAAAGATCGCAAGATTGAAACTCAAAGATCGCAAGATTGAAACTCAAAGATCGCAAGATTGAAACTCAAAGATCGCAAGATTGAAACTCAAAGATCGCAAGATTGAAACTCAAAGATCGCAAGATTGAAACTCAAAGATCGCAAGATTGAAACTCAAAGATCGCAAGATTGAAACTCAAAGATGCAAGATTGAAACTCAAAGATCGCAAGATTGAAACTCAAAGATAGCAAGATTGAAACTCAAAGATCGCAAGATTGAAACTCAAAGATCGCAAGATTGAAACTCAAAGATCGCAAGATTGAAACTCAAAGATAGCAAGATTGAAATTCAAAGATCGCAAATTTGAAACTCAAAGACAGCAAGATTGAAACTCAAAGATCGCAAGATTGAAAACTCATAGATCGCAGAATTAAAATTCAAAGATCGCAAGATTGAAACTCAAAGATCGCAAAATTGAAACTCAAAGATCGCAAGATTGAAACTCAAAGATCGCAAGATTGAAACTCAAAGATCGCAAGATTGAAACTCAAAGATCGCAAGATTGAAACTCAAAGATCGCAAGATTGAAACTCAAAGATGCGATTAAAATTG
>JAQJVL010003684.1:0-56564 GCA_035578905.1 Stictocephala bisonia | reverse complement strand
CGCCCTGCAAGTAATAACACGTCAGTTAGTAGGTACAAGTCGTGATATTGTTTCAAAGTGGTCATACCAAAGGTTGACCACACAGTCTGTGCGTGTGTGTAGCCTTCGTCAGTGATAGGTGTTTTGGTTAGGTCGTTGTAGAACGCCTCCTTGGGAGGCAGTTCAGTATCATTAAATTTTGATTCGTCTGTCATGTAAGTGTAGGGAAAGACGCCTTTGCGTAGTAGTAAGTCTGTGTTGGTCATACACTGCCCTAAAATTTTGAATTTTGATGCCCCGTCAGAAACTAAGTTGGACACGAGTGTTTCCAAAGAAGCGTTAAGGAATTGTAGTGAGTCCAAAAATCGTAAAGATTCAAGGGTGACTGAAATGTACCGCTCACTGGTTGTAGCGATACATGACAGTTTTTCTTTTTTGAATTTACCTAACCCTTGGATCAAGTGGTGGCAGTCATAACCTCTGAGGTTATGGAAAAATACAGGAATGTGATTGGGAACTTTATAATTTAGATTGCATGAATTGTGGGCGGGTCCCAAGAACTGCCCCGTTAGGTGATTATGATAGGCCACTTTGTCTCCGTGTAAAGGTTTTTGACAAAGGTGACAGGTGGTAGCATTTTGGAAAATAATTTTGTCTTGCGGAGACATATTAATAGGAATATTCTTTTTAATAATGGGTAAGAGTTCCTCAGACTCCTCAATCAAACAATTTTGAAAAGTATCTACAACGTCGGGGCCGCTATAGACTTTGGGTTGTTTTACTGGTTTGCCATTACTGTCAATGATTACATAGCAAAAACCAGAGGGGACGTGATGGGCAGTGTTGGTAGTGTGTGAAGTAGTAGGGTCGTTAATTGTAGTAGGGATAGGTACAACAAAAGATTCAAAATCACAATAAATAGTGAAGGGGACTTTGTGTGTAAGTGTATAGTTTGTGAAGGACATGTATTTTTCGTCATCAGTAGGAAGTCTGGTCTTTTGTGCACTGTGTGGTGAACACAAAGGTAAGTGGTTAGTAAGTGAGTCATTAGTACGAAATCTGTGTAGGCAGTAGTCACAGTAGTAAGATGCATTTGCGTGTTTAGTCAAGTGAGCTAAAAGTCGGGACATGTGAGTGATCAGACAGTAGTGAGTAGTTGTGTCAGTAGTCAGTAGTAACAAGTTTACATGGTGAGCTCTAAATTTTTTTTGGTTATACGTAAAGGATAAATTTCGTCTTTTTCAAATCCAAAGACATTTACAGATAAAGCAGGGTTCAATTTTTCAAATTTATCTAAATCGCTAATTTTGACAGGATAGCTAATCCCAGACATGTTTAATTTATTTTCAAGTTTTTTGAAATAGCTTACTCGCCTATGTTTATCGGGGTACAATTGGGCAAGTACTGAGTATAGGAAACATTTTTGATCGTCATTTTTAATATTTACAATTCCTTGTTTGGAGTGAGAAATATTTTTTCGGGGTGGGTATGAAAGAAGAGGCGTACAATGGTTGAATTTAACAATAAACAGATCGAGTCGTAAAACATTTTCTATTACCCACCCACTACCTTGACTTACCCACTTAGCCACGCTTTCTAAAATTTTGTCTGTAGCCTTAGAGTATTGTACATCTAGAGAATCGGAAGGTAACAAAGGACGAGTTTTGCCGTGAAAGAATGGGGTAGTTAAGATTTCTTCGTTGTTAACAAATTTTGTGAATTTAATTTGGACCGCGATGTACCATTTTACTCCCCCGAGCCTGTTTATGTGTTTATTTATTTCGACCATGATTTTATTTTTATGACTAGTAAGTACGTTAAGGAGATCAGGGTCGGAAGTGTCAAATTGACGGGAAATGGTGACTAGGTTATCGTTAATGGCAAAGGATTCCATGGTTAGGATTCAATTAGATTTACTTCGATAAAAATTAATTATTAAATTAAAGTAAAAAAGGGTACAAATTATTGATTTTTACTTTGAAATACCGTACAGAGAACGGTGTCCAAAATTACAAGAATTACGTGAGTAGAAGCAAAGTGAGGATACGTCTGATCAGTACGAGTACAAGAACAGAAGTTAGAAAGATTGAATGTGTTGGTCGTTTATATAGGGATGGATGAGGTAGGGGTCAATTAGGTCACGCGCCTGTCCAGACATGAAAATCCGATTACGTCATCCCGTGTGGTAACGGAAGCAGATGTGATAACAGATGACCTTTGAGGTCAAGTTATGTCTAATTTGTTTAATATATATTATGTTTTGGGAAATTGCTGTTGGGAGCGCTGCGATCATGTCAGCCACATAGAGTATATATGAGTAGAGTAACAACGCGGATGCGCGCCCGGCCAGCAGACGACGTGTACGAAGGTAGCCAACAGTCGCCGGAAGTACACGAAGGGAAAGACCGCCATCTTGGATCCGGTTGTCATCTTTTTAATTTATTATAGTATATAGTCCACCATATTGGATGAGGAATTTTTGGAGGGAATTTTGGGTGGGAAAGACACCATATTGGATCCGGTTGTCATCTTTTAAAATTTATTATAGTATATAGTCCACCATATTGGATGAGGAATTTTTGGAGGGAATTTTGGGAGGGAAAGACGTCATATTGGACAAAAAAAAGTGCATTTTATATAGTCTAACATGGAAAAAGACGCCATATTGGACAAAAAAGTCTATCTTATATAGTATAACAAGGGAATTTGGGGGGAAATGTGTGTAATGTGAGGGAAATCGGGTAATTTGGGGGGAAATGTGAGGGTAATTTGGGGGGAAATGTGGGTAATGTGAGGGAAATTGGGTAATGTGAGGGGAATGTGTGGGAAATTTGGGGGGAAATATGGGTAATGTGAGGGAAATTGGGTAATGTGAGGGGAATGTGTGGGAAATTTGGGAATTTGAGGGAAATTTGAGGGGGGAGGGTTGGTACCACTGCGCCGCCATTTTGGGTCCAAAGGTAAAAGTGGGTCTCAAACCATCCAAAAAGTACTACTTTTGTACAAATTAAATTTAACTAATAACTGTAGTGTAATGATTTTGGGGATTTTAATTTGCATATTTATGGAGTTAACTATGATTTAACACGTGGAGATACATTGTGTAAAGAGTTGTTTGTATTTTTGAATGAACAGAATTTAAGTTTAAAAATCAGTGTTTGTAACTTTCAGAACAAAACTTTAGATTTGGTTATTACAAATATTGAAGAAACTGCAGTAGTACGATGTAATGACCCTCTGGTCCGTGAGGACTCTTATCATCCGGCGATAAAGGTGGGGACTGTTATCAGCACTCCGTTGTCTTGTCGGTCGAGCGCCAGGCTACTGTTTCTATAAGGCTGACTTCCTTAAACTTTATCGTAGTTTAGCAGAAGTGGACTGGGATCAACTCAGTACAATTTCAAACATTAATAAAGCTGTAGATTTGTTTTTTGAAAAAGTATATAAAGTTCTTAATGAAACTTGTCCCAAAAAGAAACGCAAACAACCCAAATATCCATCTTGGTTTACAAAGACAATAATTTTCAACATTAAATTAAAAGAAACATTCCGTAAAAGTTTTAAAAAATTTGGTAAGCAGGAGGATTTTGAAAATTTTAAACATTTGAGATCTCTTATAAAAAAAGATGTTAAGATTGAATACAGTAAATATGTCCACAATATTGAAAACCAAATTTATTGTGACAGTAAGCAATTTTAGCAATTTTTGAGAAAAGCAAAAATACTGCAAAAAATAATATGTTAGTAATGGAGTATAGTGGAAGTTAAATAAGCAATGGTAAAGATATTTCTAATGCCTTTGAACAGTATTTTAGTAGTGTTTACAATAGTAATACGGTAGAATCTAAGGCAGAGCTAGCTATGGAGGAGCCCTCCATGGCGGGGGTGTCACATCTGTCCTTGGACCGGGTTACTGAGCTGGATGTCCATCTTGCCATCAGGAAACTCAAGTCAAAACCAACCACAGGTCCAGATTATTTACCACAGTATTTGTTTAAAGGATGCATTGATATTCTAACTAAACCACTAACTTTGCTATTTAATTTAAGTTTAAAAACAGGTATTTTTCCAGAAAAGTGGAAAGTAACTAAAATTACACCTATATTTAAGAGTGGAAAAGAAAGTCAAATCATTAACCATAGACCTGTGGCTATTTTATTTATCCCAGCGAAAGTTTTCGAAATAATTATTCACAAAAACATTTTTTATCACTTCAAGAAATATCTTTCTTTCAATCAGCATGGGTTTGTACCTGGTCGATCTGTTAATACCAATTTAACGTATTTTACACATTATGTCTCCTCAGATTTGGACTCAGCGACCCAGACAGATGCCGTATTTCTCGACCTGGCCAAGGCCTTTGACAAGGTGGATCATCTTATTTTATTAAAGAAACTTCACTACTATGGATTGTCAGTAGTGTAGAAATGGGGGTTCAAGCACAACCTTGAACTTTGGACTGTTGTTGTTTACAAATTTATCACCACGTGATCACCACGTGTTGACCTTAAAGTCAAGTTTACTATTGTTTACTACTGTTATCAGCCACGTGGTGACCCTGTGGTCAAGTTTACTATTGTTTACTACTGTTATCAGCCACGTGGTGACCTTGAGGTCAAGTTTACTATTGTTTACTACTGTTATCAGCCACGTGGTGACCTTGAAGGTCAAGTTTACTACGAGCACGTGGACCCCCCGCGACGTTGTCCTATGTCAGTGTTGTTTTGGTGTGATGTCACGCCGTTTTCGCGCTCTTTCTTGTCACGGCGTATTTATTAAATTAATTTTATTTTATTTATTTAATGCTGGCAAAAAGTGTCGAAGACCGGTGCCAGGATCGATCCTAGAACCTTCCGTTTGTGAGACGGAGTCGATACCACTGCGGCACAGTGACACACCCGAGAGGGTAACGTAAGTAGCGGCAGAAGAACGTGTGCCTTCATTCGCTTCGCTTACACCACACGCCAGTACACGATATACTACATAAAATGTATTAATTTGTTCAGATGTAAAAAAAAAATCTGTTGGTTTGTCGTCTGCTCAGCTGATGTAGCGCCATATTAAAGATGCAAAAAAAATCTGTTTCTCTTTATACTATATAAAATGTACCAACTGTTTTTTCGCAGTGTTACCAATTTGCACGATTAATTGCAAAAAAAATATATATCTCAGTGCTGCCAACTCACACGATTTATTACATTATACTATAATAAATACATATACGATTATTAAATTATACTATATTAAATACAAACGCGTTTTTTCGGTGTTACAGTAATATTAATTTAAATTCGTTATCCTTTTACGTTAAAACTATAATAAATACATATACGATTATTAAATTATACTATATTAAATACAAACGCGTTAATACATACGTTAAAACTGGTCGTTAAGTATTAGGAGAACAGAACTTGGCAAGATCTCTGAAGTCGACCGTTGGCGCGCTATCATATCGCTTGACCTTAGTGTCAGGCGGCGCGCGCTTTATCAGCCCGCTCGACTTTTCTTGGCAACAATTACGGTTTCTCTTCACTTCTGCTAACCTAATACTCTATTTATTTTAAAACCTCTAAAATCGTTCACCTGAGCTAAACAAGGTATAATATGTTTAAATAAAATTAACTGAAGGATTGTAATAATTAATATTTATATTTTCGGAAACTCTATGCAAAAAGACGTGCTTTAATTAAAGTGTATTTTTTCTTGTTACACAGTATACAGTATTAATTTGAATAATATTTTATATTTTATATAGTATTAATTTGTTTTGACCGTTTAACAAATGAACCAGAGGGTTTTTTTCTTGTTGTTGTTTAGTTTTTTTTCATAACAGATGATTTTTGTTTACAACAGCTGATGTGTCTTCTGCTACCAGAGAACTCTTTGTATATGAGAAAATTTTCTAAGTCTAATTTTGCTGATAGATGATGTGGTTCGCTTCGCTTTTAACGAGTCATACTATATGAAGGACATGATGCATTTATAGTATATAAAATGTACCGATGTTTCCAATAATTTGTATTTAATATATTATTTATTTGTTCTGACCATTTAAACCAGATGTAAAAAAACAATCTGTTGGTTTGTCGTCTGCTCAGCTGATGTAGTGCCATACTATATGAAAGATGAAAAAAAATCTGTTTTTCTTTATACTGTATAAAATGTACCAACTGTTTTTTCACAGTGTTACCAACTCACACGATTAATTGCATTATACTATATAAAATACATATATGATTATTAAATTATACCATAATAAATCATGTATACTACTTAAAGTGTATACCAGTATTTTTTGTTGTTGTCGGTGTTGTCAACTTACGCTTTCATTCGTATTAAACTATAATAAATCCGTGTACTATAATAAGTGCATCGATTCATCAGTATGGTCAACCGATATTTATTCTTTGTCACGTTATAGTACAATAATTACTATGGCGGTAAATTTAAACAGATTGAAAAGGATTCTGGTTTTTATGTATCATATTTTATTTCAATATTGCACTTATATGAAGTACATTGTTCATATTAAATCACTATTTTCGTTGTACTATAATAAATGCAATTAATTTTTATATATAAATCAGTTAGAATATCTTTGAAACAGCTTACACGTTTATAGTTATCTATTTTTATTACAATAATAAATGTATATTTGTTAATATATATTAATTTAAGTTAAATTTTAATTTCTTGTTATTAGGTGAGCAAAGACTAGTAGGAATTATCAATGTTACAGTTGCCGCGTGCGGAATACAAAGTGTTTATTTTTAATATATACTTTAGTGGTAGTGAGACAGATATAAAAATTCATATAATTTAATACAAATCTGCAAAGAGAGAAAACTTCATTAGTATCTGGACATGCATTTTTCTCAACAACAACCAAAGTTTCTAGTTAGCTCTGGTGTCCTAAATAGTGACTTTTTTCTTTCATAAATGGTTCAATAATATTTAGAGCATTTATCCAAATAATAATTTGTATTTAATATATTAATTTGTTATGATAATTTAATATTCAAACCAGATGCAAAAAAAATGTGTCGGTTTGTTGTCTGCTACAGCTATATAGCTGATGTGTCCTCTGCTAAAGGATAGAGATGTCTGAAATTTGTTAGTAAATTTGATATTTATCTGATATTGGTAATGATTTAAATTATGAGTTAAGTAGTTCAATTATTATTCCCTCACACGTTAACTAAAACAATCGAATAATATTGAATTACGAGACATATTTAGACATATGTAATATTACAATATGTAGCATTTACTTTAAGATATCAAATAAAGCCTCTCTATTTACAAACTATCCCATTATTTTAACCCAATATCATAAATAATTACTTTATAGATGTACATTGCTGCAATTTATTATAAATTTACTTCAATACTTCAATAAGTTACATTCTACTTATGACAAGGGTATCAAAATAAAATTTTCTATAAATTTCATTTCAGACTTATTAAACAAAACGTCATTCATCATTTGCATACTTAAATCTTCTATTGAGAAGATTTTTTTTGAGTGAGTGTATAAATATAGAATGGGAAATAATAGTTTATTTTCTCTAACATAATAAAATAGGTTATAGATGTGAAATTCTCTATTCATTTTATTTCAGCTTTCCATTAGGATCCTACACATAAGAGCCTTACGTAAAATTTAAATCTAATATGTTAAACACATTACAGATTACAGTTATGTAAATATTAAATGGACAAAAATTGTTTAATTTCTTCATGAATGGGTTTTCATACATGTCCAACTATTATAATATTCCTGAGAGAAACGATTAATTATAAATGGCACTTTAAGTTGATAACATGTTTTTTTCTATTTTGTAAAGATAAATTCTCTTATTAACAAATTAAGTAAATAAAAAAAAATTCCATGAATCCATTAATAACTGTATAGTGTATTAAATGTTGCATATTATTTTGACAATTTTATAATAATAATTGCCTTTTCTTATAATTTCAACATAAATATCACAAACACGTATTGAAAACATTGAATTTTCAAATAATTAAAAAAAAATTGTGACCGATTCAACATGAATAATTCATTTTAGTGAGGTCAGAATAACTTCATTATTATAGATTTAATTAAAAAAAGACATATTATTTGTTTATAGCTATAATAAATTATACTTTGTTACTAATTTTATCACATAAAAACTAAAATCGTACATTTAGTTTAGACTTATTGTTATACATATATTCCCGTATTATGGAAGGAATGTCTTTTATATATAGATTATTTATTTGCCATCAACATAGTGATCAAAAAGGTGGATCATAGTTTGACACTAGTTTTGTCATGTGTGTTTGTTTTATCATGGTCACCAACATAAATTATACACTTGAAATCAGTCATAAGCAAAAGACCATTTTTGAACTGGTAGCATACTATGTAACATTCAATTCACTATATTATTAAGTTAATAATACACTAGTAAGTTATTAACGGAATTATAAAATTGTTGTTTTATCTGTCCAACTATCTTTACAAAATAGGAAAAAACTGCTTAACACTGAGTGTCATTCACATTTAAATCGTTTCGCTAAGTTTTAATAAAGTAGTTGAATACGTATGAGGATCCTCTCATTGATAAATAAAAAATGTTTCGTTCATTTAAGGTCTAGCTAGATTTACAGAATATGTGAAGCCTAATAAGACTGAAATTCCATCCTAATGGAGATCTCAGAAGTGTATCATTTGTATAATACCTTAATTTTCTTATCCGAAACTAATTTAATTGGTCATTTAAAATAAATCGATTGGATTTATACATTTCAGTGATTTAGATGTCTTATATTAATTCACATTTATGAGGTCATTGAGGTGAATAAATGCATAAATTAACTAAAGATATAGAAACACGCAGTTACTTATTAGTTATTTAAAAAATTAAAACCATTAGATATGTGTATGTCCATTATGTTATGGTTATTTATATAATTGTTATCACTATACAATTTACGTGTTTATTAGATATTTATAGCCTCAGCAAAACTGAAATTTGACCGTGTAAAATCATGTTATATCTTATAAATCCAGTATTTTATTAATGATAAGTATATGTACGATACATAATAAAGAAGATGTCTTGATATAAAGCTCTTAAACGATTAATCATAGTACTTGTTTACCAAAATGTCAAAATTCAGAATAATTAAAATTGGTGTTTTAGTTATTTATTGACTATGTTTGTCACATAGAAAATGTTGATGGAAAAAACGAAAATTTTAATCACATAAAATTAGAATGAACGTAATTAAAAATCATTGTAATTTAAAAATATACATTTTATTAGTTGAGTTACTCATATATGATTTTTTGACCGATTTACTTATGTTTCAAAGTTAATACAACTGGTACATGTAGTTTAGACTTATTGTTATACATATATTCCCGTATTATGGAAGGAATGTCCTATATATATAGATTATTTATTTGCCATCAACATAGTGATCAAAAAGGTGGATCATAGTTTGACACTAGGTTTTAGTGAATTCTAAAAAGTAACTACTCTTGGTGAATCAGTTTTGGTTTCCCACTAAATGGTTTTTTATTATAGGGTCACAGTGTGCATCTTTTATACATCTTTTAATGCAAAGTTTATATTTTCATTCGATAAGTAAATTATTTGATTTGAGTCTATTCGAGTACACCATCATATCACTTGACCTCACTTGAACCGGAAATGTGATATCATTTAGTCAGCTTATTTGTTAATCTATATTTCTTTTATTTTGATTAATGCTACAGACTTGCATTTATTTGCACTATACTAATAAGAAATTGAATTAATGTTTTCGTTTATCCTTCTTTCGTTCTGTTCAGCCGACAGTAATACGTTTGTTCAGTACTTATATCTTATATTTTAAGTCTTTCTAATAGCATTTAATGTGTTAACACTTTAGCATTAAGAAATAGTTTTTAAGCCAAGAGCGCATTTTAAGTTGTATTATTTTTTAATTTGAAATATCTCAACAGAGAGAGAGAGAGAGAGAGGGGGATAACGCTTTCTAAAAGCGATATAAATCAGGCGATATGACGTAGTCAGTCGTCTTGAAATCTGATTGGTTGGAATGCACTGTTCTAAAAACGTTTTGCACCACGCGGGGTTTACGCCACACCACTCTGTCTTGTAACGTCCCTCTCACAGCGCACTTCTCTAATATACACTTTTGGAGGCCCTCTGCCTCGTGCTGTCTCTATATTTTTTCCCTAAATCTCTGTTAACCACTCTTAAACGTCTTTTAATATTTTTTTGTGTGATATTTTGTATATGAATTTCTTGTGTGAACTCCCGCCATAGTCTGTGCTTCAAGATCTTCTAGAACTTCCTTTGTGCGCGCTACCGTGGCAGATGAACTTTGCGAATGCGTTCTAACGTGATTCGTATCAAGAAGACTCAAGGTAAAATGAAATGAGAACTGTCGTTCGTTGCGTTTCCCTCCATTGCACCAGGACATTGATGGATCTCGCTACCACCTCACCAACGGTTGTCTCCGGACCTTCCCTCATCTAATTGGAATATTGGACAAGGTACTGTTCCATCATTTTCATGTGTGTAACTTTATTTATTTTTGTAAGCATCAATATATTGCTTGACATTTTGTCCCATTTTGTAACAACAAATTATCCATGAACTCTCTCTATAGACATTAATTTTTTGGGCGTTTTTTAATATAAAATTCCCTGGTCCTTCGAATCAACTTATATATAAATATTTAATTTTCTCATCTCTCCTTTACCGCTCATGTTTTGGTCATTTCGAACCGGATTTCTGGGATACAGTTCTTTGGAAATACAGAAACTCTAATTTATGGATAATAGAAAGCACGATTCACTTCAGTGTTCGCCATTTGCAATTGTTGTCTTTCTTTGCAGTTTGCGAAGGCCACGCCCCTAGCTCAATAACAGGCGTAATGCTTACGGAGAATCACGAACATCTCCGAAGCGTGCCGATTCGAGGTACGCAGTATTGATTTTCTCAACCCCCTCACTCTCTCTGACTGTCTGCAGCACATCCGCTCTATAGCGCATGCGCTGATAGTTGTCAACTCTTTGTTTGTTTACTTTATTGACAGTGCACTACTCACATACCGTGTGGTAGTTACAGGCATTAGTTAATGCTTCTCATTATAAGGATTATAGCAATGGCTAGTTAATTCATTTGTGTATAAACTTAGAAATATAAATTGAATTAAATGGAATAATCTTATATATATTTAATCTTAAATTAAATTATTATCTTTTATTCTATTCTTCTAATTAGCATTTGAAGGCTAATTAAATACAAAAGGTGTTTTATACGGGTTTTTATTGTACAATATATTGCCTTTTCATTCTGTTTTTGTGAGGTCAACTATTGTCTTTTATTGTGTATAGTCAATTAGCCTAGTTTAAGTCTCTTTTGGTAAAGCAGTTAAGCTTTATTAAACACACATTTCTCTGCTAGGGTAAATCAATTTTGTTTAGCTAATTACCTAAATTACCTAATTCATATTTATTGTATTTGTGCTGAACTAATAATTAATTAACTAACTATACAAAACTAGTTATGTACACTTATAGTTTTGTACACTCTCTCTGAAATAAGCAAGAATAAGCTATTTATCATGTCTCTCTAATGTGTTATTACTATAAGCTTATTGGAAGCTAATTAACTAAAAATAATTAGTTCTCTGATTTCTCATTGAAAATAAAATGTATACCTTTTCCTTGCTCTCTGGTGTTCACACACATTGCTACTAATAAATCTAGCTATCAAAGCAAAGTTCTCAGTGGAACCAATCAACAACAGATTAACAAATAAGCTGACTAAATGATATCACATTTCCGGTTCAAGTGAGGTCAAGTGATATGATGGTGTACTCGAATAGACTCAAATCAAATAATTTACTTATCGAATGAAAATATAAACTTTGCATTAAAAGATGTATAAAAGATGCACACTGTGACCCTATAATAAAAAACCATTTAGTGGGAAACCAAAACTGATTCACCAAGAGTAGTTACTTTTTAGAATTCACTAAAACCTAGTGTCAAACTATGATCCACCTTTTTGATCACTATGTTGATGGCAAATAAATAATCTATATATATAGGACATTCCTTCCATAATACAGGAATATATGTATAACAATAAGTCTAATCTAAATGTACCAGTTGTATTAACTTTGAAACATAAGTAAATCGGTCGAAAAATCATATATGAGTAACTCAACTAATAAAATGTATATTTTTAAATTACAATGATTTTTAATTACGTTCATTCTAATTTTATGTGATTAAAATTTTCGTTTTTTCCATGAACATTTTATGTGTGACAAACATAGCCAATAAATAACTAAAAACACCAATTTTAATTATTCTGAATTTTGACATTTTGGTAAACAAGTACTATGATTAATCGTTTAAGAGCTTTATATCAAGACATCTTCTTTATTATGTATCGTACATATACTTATCATTAATAAAATACTGGATTTATAAGATATAACATGATTTTACACGGTTAAATTTCAGTTTTGCTGAGGCTATAAATATCTAATAAACACGTAAATTGTATAGTGATAACAATTATATAAATAACCATAACATAATGGACATACACATATCTAATGGTTTTAAGTTTTTAAATAACTAATAAGTAACTGCGTGTTTCTATATCTTTAGTTAATTTATGCATTTATTCACCTCAATGACCTCATAAATGTGAATTAATATAAGACATCTAAATCACTGAAATGTATAAATCCAATCGATTTATTTTAAATGACCAATTAAATTAGTTTCGGATAAGAAAATTAAGGTATTATACAAATGATACACTTCTGAGATCTCCATTAGGATGGAATTTCAGTCTTATTAGGCTTCACATATTCTGTAAATCTAGCTAGACCTTAAATGAACGAAACATTTTTTATTTATCAATGAGAGGATCCTCATACGTATTCAACTACTTTATTAAAACTTAGCGAAACGATTTAAATGTGAATGACACTCAGTGTTAAGCAGTTTTTTCCTATTTTGTAAAGATAGTTGGACAGATAAAACAACAATTTTATAATTCCGTTAATAACTTACTAGTGTATTATTAACTTAATAATATAGTGAATTGAATGTTACATAGTATGCTACCAGTTCAAAAATGGTCTTTTGCTTATGACTGATTTCAAGTGTATAATTTATTTTGGTGACCATGATAAAACAAACACACATGACAAAACTAGTGTCAAACTATGATCCACCTTTTTGATCACTATGTTGATGGCAAATAAATAATCTATATATAAAAGACATTCCTTCCATAATACGGGAATATATGTATAACAATAAGTCTAAACTAAATGTACGATTTTAGTTTTTATGTGATAAAATTAGTAACAAAGTATAATTTATTATAGCTATAAACAAATAATATGTCTTTTTTTAATTAAATCTATAATAATGAAGTTATTCTGACCTCACTAAAATGAATTATTCATGTTGAATCGGTCACAATTTTTTTTTTAATTATTTGAAAATTCAATGTTTTCAATACGTGTTTGTGATATTTATGTTGAAATTATAAGAAAAGGCAATTATTATTATAAAATTGTCAAAATAATATGCAACATTTAATACACTATACAGTTATTAATGGATTCATAGAATTTTTTTTTATTTACTTAATTTGTTAATAAGAGAATTTATCTTTACAAAATAGAAAAAAACATGTTATCAACTTAAAGTGCCATTTATAATTAATCGTTTCTCTCAGGAATATTATAATAGTTGGACATGTATGAAAACCCATTCATGAAGAAATTAAACAATTTTTGTCCATTTAATATTTACATAACTGTAATCTGTAATGTGTTTAACATATTAGATTTAAATTTTACGTAAGGCTCTTATGTGTAGGATCCTAATGGAAAGCTGAAATAAAATGAATAGAGAATTTCACATCTATAACCTATTTTATTATGTTAGAGAAAATAAACTATTATTTCCCATTCTATATTTATACACTCACTCAAAAAAAATCTTCTCAATAGAAGATTTAAGTATGCAAATGATGAATGACGTTTTGTTTAATAAGTCTGAAATGAAATTTATAGAAAATTTTATTTTGATACCCTTGTCATAAGTAGAATGTAACTTATTGAAGTATTGAAGTAAATTTATAATAAATTGCAGCAATGTACATCTATAAAGTAATTATTTATGATATTGGGTTAAAATAATGGGATAGTTTGTAAATAGAGAGGCTTTATTTGATATCTTAAAGTAAATGCTACATATTGTAATATTACATATGTCTAAATATGTCTCGTAATTCAATATTATTCGATTGTTTTAGTTAACGTGTGAGGGAATAATAATTGAACTACTTAACTCATAATTTAAATCATTACCAATATCAGATAAATATCAAATTTACTAACAAATTTCAGACATCTCTATCCTTTAGCAGAGGACACATCAGCTATATAGCTGTAGCAGACAACAAACCGACACATTTTTTTTGCATCTGGTTTGAATATTAAATTATCATAACAAATTAATATATTAAATACAAATTATTATTTGGATAAATGCTCTAAATATTATTGAACCATTTATGAAAGAAAAAAGTCACTATTTAGGACACCAGAGCTAACTAGAAACTTTGGTTGTTGTTGAGAAAAATGCATGTCCAGATACTAATGAAGTTTTCTCTCTTTGCAGATTTGTATTAAATTATATGAATTTTTATATCTGTCTCACTACCACTAAAGTATATATTAAAAATAAACACTTTGTATTCCGCACGCGGCAACTGTAACATTGATAATTCCTACTAGTCTTTGCTCACCTAATAACAAGAAATTAAAATTTAACTTAAATTAATATATATTAACAAATATACATTTATTATTGTAATAAAAATAGATAACTATAAACGTGTAAGCTGTTTCAAAGATATTCTAACTGATTTATATATAAAAATTAATTGCATTTATTATAGTACAACGAAAATAGTGATTTAATATGAACAATGTACTTCATATAAGTGCAATATTGAAATAAAATATGATACATAAAAACCAGAATCCTTTTCAATCTGTTTAAATTTACCGCCATAGTAATTATTGTACTATAACGTGACAAAGAATAAATATCGGTTGACCATACTGATGAATCGATGCACTTATTATAGTACACGGATTTATTATAGTTTAATACGAATGAAAGCGTAAGTTGACAACACCGACAACAACAAAAAATACTGGTATACACTTTAAGTAGTATACATGATTTATTATGGTATAATTTAATAATCATATATGTATTTTATATAGTATAATGCAATTAATCGTGTGAGTTGGTAACACTGTGAAAAAACAGTTGGTACATTTTATACAGTATAAAGAAAAACAGATTTTTTTTCATCTTTCATATAGTATGGCACTACATCAGCTGAGCAGACGACAAACCAACAGATTGTTTTTTTACATCTGGTTTAAATGGTCAGAACAAATAAATAATATATTAAATACAAATTATTGGAAACATCGGTACATTTTATATACTATAAATGCATCATGTCCTTCATATAGTATGACTCGTTAAAAGCGAAGCGAACCACATCATCTATCAGCAAAATTAGACTTAGAAAATTTTCTCATATACAAAGAGTTCTCTGGTAGCAGAAGACACATCAGCTGTTGTAAACAAAAATCATCTGTTATGAAAAAAAACTAAACAACAACAAGAAAAAACCCTCTGGTTCATTTGTTAAACGGTCAAAACAAATTAATACTATATAAAATATAAAATATTATTCAAATTAATACTGTATACTGTGTAACAAGAAAAAATACACTTTAATTAAAGCACGTCTTTTTGCATAGAGTTTCCGAAAATATAAATATTAATTATTACAATCCTTCAGTTAATTTTATTTAAACATATTATACCTTGTTTAGCTCAGGTGAACGATTTTAGAGGTTTTAAAATAAATAGAGTATTAGGTTAGCAGAAGTGAAGAGAAACCGTAATTGTTGCCAAGAAAAGTCGAGCGGGCTGATAAAGCGCGCGCCGCCTGACACTAAGGTCAAGCGATATGATAGCGCGCCAACGGTCGACTTCAGAGATCTTGCCAAGTTCTGTTCTCCTAATACTTAACGACCAGTTTTAACGTATGTATTAACGCGTTTGTATTTAATATAGTATAATTTAATAATCGTATATGTATTTATTATAGTTTTAACGTAAAAGGATAACGAATTTAAATTAATATTACTGTAACACCGAAAAAACGCGTTTGTATTTAATATAGTATAATTTAATAATCGTATATGTATTTATTATAGTATAATGTAATAAATCGTGTGAGTTGGCAGCACTGAGATATATATATTTTTTTGCAATTAATCGTGCGAGTTGGTAACACTGCGAAAAAACAGTTGGTACATTTTATATAGTATAAAGAGAAACAGATTTTTTTTGCATCTTTCATATGGCGCTACATCAGCTGAGCAGACGACAAACCAACAGATTTTTTTTTTTTTTTACATCTGAACAAATTAATACATTTTATATAGTATATCGTGTACTGGCGTGTGGTGTAAGCGAAGCGAACGAAGACACACGTTCTTCTGCCGCTACTTACGTTACCCTCTCGGGTGTGTCACTGTGCCGCAGTGGTATCGACTCCGTCTCACAAACGGAAGGTTCTAGGATCGATCCCGGCACCGGTCTTCGACACTTTTTGCCAGCATTAAATAAATAAAATACAATTAATTTAATAAATACGCCGTGACGTCAGAAGAAAGAGCGCGAAAACGGCGTGACGTCACACCAAAACAACACTGACCTAGGACAACGTCGCGGGGGGTCCACGTGCTCGTAGTAAACTTGACCTTCAAGGTCACCACGTGGCTGATAACAGTAGTAAACAATAGTAAACTTGACCTCAAGGTCACCACGTGGCTGATAACAGTAGTAAACAATAGTAAACTTGACCTCATAGTCACCACGTGGCTGATAACAGTAGTAAACAATAGTAAACTTGACTTTAAGGTCAACACGTGGTGATCACGTGGTGATAAATTTGTAAACAACAACAGTCCAAAGTTCAAGGTTGTGCTTGAACCCCCATTTCTATCCTACTATTGTCGAAAAAATTAATTAATTTTTTTCATCATATCTAATTAACAGAAAGCAGTATGTAGTCTACAAAGGTCATGTGTCATCTACTTTTACTGTGCGGTCTGGAATACCTCAAGTGTCAAACTTGGGGCCATGTTTATTTACGATTATGATTAATGACTTATGTCAAAATGTTGTCTCTGCAAAATGTTTGCTATTTGCCGATGATCTTAAAATATTTCAGTACATTTCAAGCCAGTCTGATTCTATTAAACTACAGGATGATATACGAGTATACAGGGTGTATGAATGGGGAATTAGTAATAAGATGCATTTTAATATTTCTAAATGCCATGCTATGACATTTAGTGGATCTAAAAATATATATTTTTACTAATAACTATTATTTAAACTGTCAGTTAATTTCTAAGGTTGAATTAATTAAAGACCTGGGTGTTTACATAGATTGTAATTTAACTTTTCAAACGCACGTGACCCATTGCATTTCATCAGCCAGCCGCATGGTGGGATTCATAATTCGACAGGGAATCAATTTTAAAAATGTAAAAACGTTAATTACACTGTATAGAGCGTTGGTCAGGTCAAGACTGTAAAGTGCAGTAGTTGTGTGGAATCCAACTCATGCTGTTTACAAAGACGCCATAGAATGAATTCAAAAAAGATTTTTAAGGTACCTTTATTTTAAGTGTTTTAATATTTATGCTTACTTAGTTCCTTACAATGAGCTGATGAGTCTCTTTGGGTTTAAGAGTCTATGCCTGAGGAGGGCGGTGATGGAACAGGTGTACCTGCAGGGCTTGGTGCGGGGGCGGATGGACAGTTCTGCCTGTTTGGAGTGTCTATGCTTTAGGGTCCCTAATTTTAACAGCAGGGGCAAACTTCTGTTTGATCTGCCACAGGTACGAACGATAGCGCATGCGTCCTCGCCTTTGCTACGGATGATGAGAACTTATAATATGATGCTTTCGGGTGGAGGGAAAATGGATATTTTTTGTGATTCCATTAAAAAGTTTAAGGAAATATGTGAAATGTACCTGGAAACACAAATTTTATGAAAATAGACTTTTTTATTTTTATTTGCAACGAGTCACTTTTTACGATAGAATTAAGTTTTTTTTTTTTTAACTTTTCTTTTCCGATTCTGTAATATAAATCCTTAATTAATTAATATTATTGTTCATGTTGTGTTGTGTTGTTTTTTTTTTAATTTTAAATATTGTATCCAAATTTATTTAAATTATGTTCTATAAATTATTACCTATTTATATTTATTAGTTGTTCATTGTATACCTGTCAACTATTTATTTATATTTATTATTATATTTTACATATTTATTATATTTGTTAAATGTTTATTGCATATTTATTAACTATTTATTGTATATTTGTTAACTATTTAGTTCATATTAATTATTATTTGTTACATTTTTGTTACCTATTTATTGTATATTTGCTAACTATTTAGTTCATATTGATCATTATTTGTTACATATTTATTGCATATTTATTTATTAACTATTTATTGTATATTTATAAAATGTTTATCAAGTTTTTGGGCCTTATAACTTGTAAATATGTAATGCTTGTTTATTCATTTTTTTTAATAGTGTGTAGACTGGCTGGTTGAATGAAACATTTATTGGGTTCAAAATGTTAAAATGTTTTGCTTCAATGTAATTGGGTCTATGCCTGTATTGTTGCATGAAAATAAATAAATAAAATAGCCGCAAAAACTACATAATAATTTGCACCTATAGACCAACAACAGGTTCACCTAAAGACTTCTTAAACCATTTTGACAACTTTCTAAGTACCATATCAACTAAAAATAAAAATATAATAATCCTAGATGACATAAATATAAATACTCTCCTAGACTCCGAAGTATTGAAGAGCCTCACGAGTACATTACATCAACACAACCTACACCTAGAAAGCCTACCTGCAACTAGAAAAACAACAACAACAGAAACAAGCATTGATTGCTGCATAACTAATTATCTTTGGCCACAAACAAAAATAATTGACAACACTTTTTCTGATTACCAAGGCATAGTATGCACCCTTAACACAAAAATGCATTTACACAGTCAAACAAAAATCTGTACAAGAAATTTATCAAAACAAAACATGGACCTATTCAAGCTCCAAATTTCAAAGGAAAACTGGCATAATATATACATTGAGAATAACAAAGAAAAAAAAAATTCGATAAATTTATTGGACTATTAGAATATCATCTAAACAAAATCAGCCCACTTCAGAACAGAACTATACAATACCTACATCATAGACTGATCCAGCAATTTACTAAGACAACACAATTAAAACATCTAAGAGACAGTACACTGCAAGCAAAAAATAAATACTTAGTAACGGGACAACACCTAGACAAAATAACTTAAACGACACTCAAAAAAACTTATGACCAACAGATACGTCACTCAAAAAAACTACATACTGAACAACAAATATCAACAGCCACAAACCAAACTAATGCAATATGGAAGGTGATAAACCAAGAAAGAAAAAGACAATCAACAGAACATAACAATATAATACTTAATATAAATTTAAAAAAATTAGAAACAGATCCTCAAACTATAGCAAATCACTTCAACACATATTTTTTATCCATAGGCCAACTTCAACTTGACAACCAAACACAGCAACAGCCTAATTTTCAGCAACATTTAACACTAAACCATTTTACTACTGTAAATTTAAACTCTTTTAAATGCATTGCAGATGAAGATCTTAGACAAATAATCAAGTACACCAAACATAATAACACAACACGAGCAGACGAAATACCAGGGAAGTTACTACTTCATTGCACTGACAAATTAATTCCACCACTTTTACACTTAATCAACACATCCATATCCACAAGCACAGTACCGAAAATACTAAAAACACCTCCAGTATACCCTAAGTACAAAAAATCTGACAAACAACATAGAAAATTATCGGCCAATTGCAATATTACCTATAATATCAAAATACCTAGAGAATGCCATACATGGTCAAATTATGAATTATCTAAATACAAACAACAAATTACATATTCACCAACATGGTTTTAGAAATAGCAAATCCATAAATACAGCAGTCGCAGACTTTTTAAAATTCATCACCGAAAATTGGGAAAAGAAACAACACGTTTCAGCAATATTCCTAGACCTAAAAAAGGCCTTTGATTGCCTAAACTGGAACAGTTTGCTCAATAGACTTACTGAAATAGGTATTACTGGATAAGCTAAAAGCTGGGTACAAAGCTATTTGACAAATAGAAGCCAAATAGTTGAAATAAAATCAACCAATAAAAACTTGAGTTCTTGGTACCAATAAAAACTCAATATCTTTACTTGAGTTCTTATCAGTCTGTGGATGAGGTCGGACGCTCCGATAAGCCGCTCGTAAGTGTCCAAGCTTGCCTACCTGCCCGTGTCTGATCAGGCCCAATTTCGTATTTCTACATGTGCTCCTCCCTTACGAAGTAATTTTATTTTCAATAAGTATTCAATTATTGGTGTGGTGTCCTATAGTAATAACCATAGTGAGGCTAGTTTTTTGTTTTGTGGTATTACAACATAAATTGACGTTAATATATTGCTAGAATTAAAAATCATTTCACACCATTTCTTGATAGGATTGTACAATTCAATCGAAATGAATTGCCCCAAGTGCAACCGCGATGTGTCTGGTGGAAAAAGTATTGTGAAGTGTGTGGAATGCAGTATGCAGTACCATGTGGCTTGTTGCCGCATTCGCACTGCCGCTAAACTGTCGTCGATGACACCGCAGGCCATCGCCGCTTGGAAGTGTGACGAGTGCGCTAACGACACGTCCAGTATAAAATCGGACTCCGACGACCCGAAAATTCTTGATATATTACGGTCAATCCAACGTGACATTGCCGACTCCAAGCGATCAAATAAATCTGGTTTTGAAGCTATTAATTTAAGTCTTGGAAATATGCAGACGTCAATCGAGAATCTCAAGCAACAGTTGGTAGCGGTCGAAAATGAAAATAAAACCCTGAAAGATGAATGCAGTAAACTCCGTAAGGATAATGTTGCTATGGAGGCAAGAGTTACCAGTTTAGAAAACCACGTAGAAGACCTGCAGCAGTACTCGCGGAACCGTAACGTGGAAATCAAGGGCGTCCCTCTGACTAAAAACGAAAACATTTACCAGGTTCTCGAGTGTGCTGCTAAGGCATTGGGAATCGCATACGATCGCCAGAGCATATCGACCGCGCACCGACTTCCTACTCCTAAGGGGAAGGGTTTCCATCCGTCAATAATCTGCCAGTTCGTGAGTAGGACAACCAGAGCAGATTGGATCGCCGCAGCCAGGATGAAGAAACTGCAGTCAACCGACTTGGCACCGTCTCTGCGTCCATCTCCAGTATTCATCGTCGACCACCTGACCTCACACAACAAACGACTATTGGGCTACGCTAAGTCTCTAGTGAAGGACGGCCATCTCGCCTTCGCTTGGTCGAGGGATGGAAAGATATTGGTCAGGAAGACGGCAGACTCCCGGGTGAAAAGAGTGTGGAGCGTGGGAGACGTGGACAGCACCGCTCATCTTGGCGGCGATGGAACACAGGACCCTCTGAACACCAGGATCAACTCACTCCCGGCCGACGCTTGAAACACTGGGACATAGTACAATAGGTACCTTAATCATGTTCTATTTTTCTTGTTTTAAAGATAATTTTTAATAATAATAGTATGTTGTTTATAAGGCATTATTTTAAATAAGTAATTAAATATGTTTCTTTTCATTCTTATTTTTAAACTTATAACTATGTGTAATAATAATCTGTCAATTGGTCTTAAGTTTTTCTTATTTAACAGGCCCAAATTTAATTATGCTGGTTGTTATAAGCTACCGTAACAGTTATAATCTAATAATTATTGTTTGTAATGCTCAATTTTCGTAATCGTTTCTTTATTATTTTGATTAACTACAGCAAATTTTTTTTTTTTTTTTTTTTTTAATTTAAAAGATTTGTCTTCGAAGGATTTGTCAAAAATAATATCCATTAGACTATTATTAACTTTCTCTCGTTATTATTATTTGGATAAAAATCATCTTTCGGAGTTAGGTTAAACTACATAGCAGTAATAACATGTTTTTTTTTTTTTAATTCTGACTTTTTATTGATAAGAAGTTTTTTTTGCGTATATTCCAATATTTAAATATATTATAGTTGTTTCATTAAACTATATATTATCATCTTGCAATCAGATCAAAACACATACGTCTCTCTAGTTTATCTAAGTAATCCCCGTGGTGGTATTGTTATGTAATAAATGTGTTTTTGTAGAGCAATATCACGATTATAACAAGGTTTCTTCTTTCATTTAATCCGATCGTTATTTCATAATAATATTAAATATGTTTATGTATGTTAAGAATTTAAATAACTATTTTCAATAATTTCTTATTTATCCTTTTTATAACTCCTGAGTTATGTGGAGTGTGTCTAAATGTGGGTCTAGTGTACTGAATATGTAAGTACGCAGGGTTTAAAGTTTATTGCTTATGTTTAGCCTAAATTTCACGTTATTGTAGGATAAATTTCATGTACACCATCTACCCAAGGAATTATATAAATAACTATGTAAGTCTTTTTTTCTTTTTTCTATTTTTATAGTGCTACATTAAAATATATTGTTTGCTTTGTGATCAATCATTTGCTGTTCCATTATCAAAACACGTACTGCCTACGTCTTATTTGTTACATATCAATTCTATTTTCATGGATGGTTATAAATTAAATAATTTGTTTTATAAGGTGAGATAGAAAGCATTTTATTATTATCTTAGTGTGTTTTAATTTTATCTCATAATTTATATTTACTATATATTTTTATCATTGTTATTGCAACTTTAATCGCATAGCCTCATTGTATCCATCCTATATTATTAGTAGTCATTACTAATTGAAGAGTAAATATTCAAGAAGCACGATTAGTTCATGTTTGGTACCATGCTGTATATTTTCATTTTATGTTATTGAAGAATTGTTTTTGTTTACTTAATTTTAAATAGTTAGGTCGTAAAATCTTTTTTATCTTTGTTGTGATTAGGCCTATGTACATTGTTGCTTCTTTTAGTGACATGGGTTTAATTCAATAAATACACTTATTACTTGTTGTATTCAATTGGGCAGGTAGGACAGTAATCTACTGTATGGACGATGTAATAGATGAGATTGCGAATTACAGAGTTGTCAATGCATGCGTATATGAGGGGGCAGATGATTTTAAATTTTTTGTAGAAAAAAATGCAAACCTAAAGAATTCCATAACTATTTTAAGTGTGAATATCAGGAGCTATAACAAAAATATAGATGAGTTACTTATTATATTAAATAATTATAGTTATAATTTTGATATTATTGTACTAACAGAGACTTGGCTAGATGAAAGTTGCGCGAATGCGAGTATGGATGGGTATGATGTGATTGTGAATAAATCTAGTAAAAACCAGAATGATGGCGTGATTGTGTTTGTAAGTAAATGTTTGTGTGTGCGGTCTGAGGAAGTGAGTTTGCATGGTGCTACATGTATCAAAGCAGATATAATGCTTGGCAGTGATCGGCTGTCGCTGCTGTCTGTCTACCGGAGTCCATCGAGCGACTTTGGCCTGTTCATCGATGACCTTGAGTCTTATCTGGACGATCGGTGCAGGAGGAGTTCGTACTGGCTGGTTGGGGACATTAATTGTTGTATTTTGCCTGGAACTGTGGACCCGCTAGCTCAAAGATACCTCGATGTACTTTATGGAGCAGGATTTGTTAGCTGTATAAATATTCCAACTAGGGTTACAGATGTCTCAGTCAGCTGTATAGATCATGTATTTACAGACGTAAACGACGTTAGTTTAATCAAATCCGCGGTGATTAAGTCTCAATTAACCGATCATTATTTTATAGCCGCTCAATACCAATCTTGCACTGAGAAATACTCAAACGAGTCTCCTTTCAACAATAAAACTTCTTTCTTTGATGTAGATTCAGCTGGTCGTCTTATCTCTGGTTGGGATTGGTCCCCGGTAATGAACGCTACTGACGCCAATTCGGCCAGTAATACGCTTGTACAACTATTCAAAAGTATTATTGATATGTCAACGAAAGTAAAAAAAGTTTCATCAAAAACATCACGACTAAAACCTTGGATGTCTACAGCATTAGTGAGATCGATACGGACCAGAGATGCGATGAGCAGGAGATTGAAAAAGCAACCGTTTAATATTGAACTAAAAATTCGCTTTAGAAATTACCGGAACATTTTAACAACCTTGATTAAATCCGCAAAACATTTACATTATCGCAGGTTAATTAACGAATCGTCAAACAATAAACGAAAAATGTGGAAAAACGTGGCTGAAGTCATGGGTTTAAACAAAAGTAAAGATAAATTTCCTGTGGAGCATTTTTTTAAAAACAGTGATATTCCAAAAATTGAAGGCATAAAATACGTCGCTGATACATTAAACGACTATTACGTAGGGGTAGGAGCCAACCTAGCCGGAGCTGTTCCTCCTGTATCCGAGACAGTGTTGAGCGACCGGGAGTTTCGAGTGGACTCCGACTTCCAGCTGGAACCGGTGACGGAGGAGGGACTGTTTCATATAGTCTCAAGCATGAAGGGTAATTCAGCCCCCGGCCCTGATAACATTCCGGCATCTCTAATTAAAAATTTTTTTGAATTCATAAAACTCCCATTACTTCATGTAATTAATTTAAGTATAAATCAAGGTGTTTTCCCAACTATTTTTAAACTTGGCAAAGTGATTCCAATATATAAAGGTGGCCCAAAGGACCAATGTGTCAGTTTCAGACCAATTACTTTAACTAGTGTATTGTCTAAACTAATCGAAAGAAGTGTAAGATGCCAATTAGAAAAATATGTAACCGATCACAATATTTTGTTTCAAAATCAATTCGGCTTCCGGAATGACCAAAATTTAAATGACGCCTTGTTTTTGGTTACAAAAAATATACATAACGCTATTGAGCGAAATAAAAAATCGTTAGTTGTATTCATAGACCTTGCCAAAGCATTTGATAGTGTGGACAGGGGTTTGTTGATCGAAAAGCTTGAATCCATAGGAGTAAGGGGCACGGCATTACATTGGTTTCGAAGCTATCTCAGTGATCGGTATCAGACAGTGTCAATTTATGACCAATTTAGTTCAAATAAAAAAATAGAGTACGGTGTTTTGCAAGGAAGTTCGTTAGGTCCTCTCTTGTTCTTAATTTTTGTAAATAATCTAGGTAAAATAAATTTAGCTGGGGGCCAAATATTTCTCTATGCCGACGATACTGCCATTTTGTTTGAAGGCGACAGTTGGAGGGAGGCTTTTGGATTGGCGGAGCGCGGTCTGCTCACTGTCAAGCGTTGGTTTGATCAATGTCGGCTCACTGTTAATATTTCCAAAACAAAATGTTTACCTATTTCCTTAAGAGCCGACTGCGATCCTGTAGATTACAATCTGCGCCTGCATACATGTGGTGGACAGCATGATTGTGTGATGTGTGAATGCGTGGAGCTTGTTAATGAATACAAATATTTGGGCATTGTTTTCGATAGCCGCATGAGGTGGTCGAGTCATATAAACTATCTGAGGAATAAACTCCGGAAATTCATATTTATCTTTTCCTATCTTAATAGAGTACTTGAACCGGATTTACTAAAAACTGTATATTATGCCTATATACAATCTCAGCTTCAATATGGAATTATAGCTTGGGGTGGATGCTTCCAAACTATTCTTTCACCTCTCGAAATAACTCAGAAGACAATAATTAAATCAGCATTACAAAAAAATCGACGTTTCCCAACGGACTTACTTTTTGATGAGTTCAAAGTTCTAAATTTATCTCAACTGTATATTAGAAGTTTATTGATGTACATTTTCAAAAATAAAAACAACATATTCAATCAGATTCAACACCCATATCTAACCCGTACTTCCACAAATCTCGGAATTAATGCGCCTCGATTGGTTAAAACAATAACGACGACATCTTCTCATTATATCGCAAATATCGTTTATTCTAAAGCTCCTCGCCACATTAAGAATCCTATACCATGTAGCATAAATGTTTATAAGAAATCTGTCAACCAGTGGATTGTTGAAATTGGTAGAGCGGAAATTAAAAGTTACTTTCGTTCTTCCTACACGTAAGTATCGCACAATAGACTATATTCAGAATGATGAAGTGCGCGCGCGTGTGTTTGTGTGTGTGTGTGTGTGTGTGTGTGTGTGTGTGTGTGTGTGTGTGTGTGTGTGTGTGTGTGTGTGTGTGTGTGTGTGTGTGTGTGTGTGTGTGTGTGTGTGTGTGTGTGTGTGTGTGTGTGTGTGTGTTTTATATGCATGTCTGCGTTGTGCTTGTGTGGGTGTGTGTGTGTAAGTGTGTGCTTTTGTTAGGGTGCGTCTGTGTGTGTGATAGGGGAGTGATGTGAGTAAGTGCAAATGTGACTGTGAATGTGTGTTTGTATGGTAGGTGAGTGGGTGTGAAGTCTCTACTAATAATAGCTCCTGATACAATAAATATTAATTGCTTATTTGTCCCTTCTTATTGCGCATGCATATATATGATATTCTTTTATATCAAACTAGTTTTAAGTTATATTGTTCTTTATGTTATTTAGTAGTAGTGGCCGACAACATTCCGACTGTTCTGGACTCGTTTCCCCACACACAGGCAGCCGCCCATGTGGGGAACCAATTTCATGTAATTTTGTATATATTTCTTTGTATATGTTATAAGGAGGAAATAAATACATTTTTCATTTCATTTTCATTTCAAACATTAGGAAAACTTACAGATCCAAAGAAAAATTCATGACAAACGGTGTGCCACAAGGATCAGTCCTTGGTCCGCTCTTTTTTTTAATCTACATAAATTCATTACCGACAAAACTACCAATATATTCTGAATGCATCATGTTTGCAGATGATACCACCCTGATAATACCAGGCAAAAATCAACAAGAAATATACAGTAAGATGGAATAAAAACAACAATGAAAAAACAGAGGAAAAACTTAAATCTATTAAACTTGAAATCAATTACACAAAAACATAAAACATTAATTTCACCCCAAAACTTACTCCATTACAAATCCAACAACCTGATAACAATGAAAAAAACAACGGAACAGTAAATAAAAAAACAATTTTAGGACTACAAATAGATAACTCACTTACATGGAACATTCATACCCAACAGCTCATTAAAAAATTGTCATCAGCTCTTTATACAATTAAACGTATAAGTACCATAGCAGGGAAAAACCAGCTCTTATAGCCTATCACTCCCTAATGGCAACCGACATAAAATTTTGATTAATTGCTTGGGGAGGTGCTTCGCACACACACATAGAACCGATACTAATATTGCAAAAAAAAGCAATTAGAATAATTAACAATTTGCCTACCAACACTCCTTGTAGACAATATTTTAAAGAAGAAAAAATTCTAACTGTCATCTCAATGTACATTCAAGACACAATACTATACGCCATACAAGAAAATAACAAAACAAGATCCGAAATCCATAGCCATAACACAAGAAATAAAAACAATTTAGACATACCTTATAAAAGATTACAAAAAACACTAAATCAACCACAATATATAGGTATAAAGTTTTTTAATCATCTTCCAAACAACATAAAAATACTAAGACAAAACAAAACCAAATTTTAAAAATCTCTATTTGCATATTTAACAGCATATCCATGTTATACAAAAGAAGAATTCTTTAATATAGACATGAACATATAAAATAACACTTACTAAACATGGATGTAAGCTATCCTGTCCAATCCTGGTCCAATCCTGGGCTATGCCCGAAGAGAACTGACATGCCCCCTGTCTTGAGGAGAGTGGTGGTGAAGAGGAAGGTAAAGGTGTCCGAGCCCCTTTCCGAGGGACAGCGGACTTTCGCGCACCCCCTCCCCGGAGCGCCGATTGGAGACGATCATCTCGCCGACTGATCGTTTGTGTTTCTTTTAAATGTATAACCACAACAGTATTCCCGTAAATTAATTGGGAAGTAACACCGGCACATCGGTATTACCGAGTATTGGCATGAATTACTTCAAAATATTATACAATATTTCTTTAACATCTGTATCGTTATTAAAACAATAACTAACCCCATATCGCCATGACCGCAGAGAAGATCTCAACTATATAGTTGACCCCCTTAAACGTTTTCACTTATTTTATGTCTGTTTTGATGGATAAGCTATCTGTTTTTAGACATTCATTATCATTTAATAAATATTTTTAAAATCTTGGTGTTGGTCACATCTTTGTAAACTACAAATTTAAGACTAAATAAACTAAAATAAACTAAATTTATTTAAGTATGCTAAACAAACATCATATCTTGTTGATATCCCAATTCCCAGGCAATAACAGCCTAGATGTATGTAATATTTACAGTTTAATTGCGTTGATAGCTTTTGTTTATAAATTCAATAAATTATTGAATTAGTTTTAGATTATACTACATCACAAAATATGAAAACCACCACGAATTAAAATTCTTAACACAAAATAGTAAGTGATTGCTTAAGAAATACTGGCTTCTACTTTTAAGATAAAACTTTAATACGTAGTAGAAATATTTTCTTTAGCACTATTAGGAATAATAAGGAAATCATTGTAAATAAATAGACTTATTTTGAAATTATTTTGAAACATAAACATATAATTGGTACACAGAAATATAAAACGCTGAACCATTACGTAACAGTTTACTTTTTGTAGTACATATAAGACATTTCTTTTAAATACTACATTGTATCAATTTGGTTGTTCAAAAACTAATTGAATGTCCTTAAGATATTTTTTTCGTTTTATATACTTAGTGCTATGTGATTTTCTGCAGTTTTGGTATTCATAGTAACATAACTTGTTGCCTGAATACCTTTTAGGACGTCAAGAAACACAAAAATATTCAGATACGAGTGTAATAAGAGTGTATACAATGTTTATAGAATTAATAGTTATATTTTAGCCACTGTAAGGAGGAATTATGATTTTTCTAACCGCGGGGCGCAAGCGCAACTGTCATACCATTATCTGTATGGATGTAGGAACCAATAAATCTGTATTGGCTACTTGGCTTCGCTAGATAAAAGAGCAAGCTTAGACCGAGAGTGGCCAAACGTTCACGAAGTAAAATAATTTGGCAAGCACGAACATCTAGTCATGTTATTGTTTTCAAAACAGGTTGTAAAACACTGGCTACGTAGCTTATTGATGTTGGACACCAGTGATTTGAAGTTTGTCTTTGTGCTCAACTTTAAAACTATTCAATTTTTATTTCACAGGCATAAAAAGCATTTTGTACCAACTCAATTTTCTCAGCACAAAACACAGTGAAATTTATGTCTGTCAAATTAGACACTATATCATTGATGTACATCACAGTGTACACGTCTGTACAGTGACAGTGGTATTGACACACCCACCTACCCATTCTCGACACACCCACCTACCCATTCTCAACACACCCACCTACCCTCCCGATCAACAATTGTCGTTCAGTAGTTCAATCATAGTTAATTTTACTTATCACGTAATAAACAATAAATAAATACTGTATTAATGATTGTAACAAATATAAATGGCTTACTCATTCACCAATTACAGTAAAAAATTATGAATAAAACAATTTTGATAGGTCTTAGATTGGTTATATTAATGTATGACAACATAATTAATCATGATATTTGTTTGGGAACAACCAGTACGTAGGCATAAATGGTTTTTAATCAAGAGCTACTCTGTTGAATATGTTGAGAATACACACCTGTACCTGTTACAGTTTCAGGGTAAACTAAACCAGACAATAGTAGGGTTATAACAAGTTAATTGTCAGACAATAAATATTATTCAAAAGGAGTAGTATAAATCTGAACAATGTTGAAGATGTTTTATCTATTAATGGTTTACTTAAGAGCTCCTCTTTACATTACGATCTACGTCACAATATTTTAGTAAATTGTCTTTACGAACATCCATGTCATAATAACTAGTAAATTTAAAATGTCAAAGGAAATATTAGAGCAGAGAAGAACTAAAAAAAGTTGCATATACAGTACATTCTGGTTATCCGGTTAAATATGATGGAATGTAAATACAGATGGTACAGAACGAAAAAAATCTTATTTTTAGACGAGAATATGCCACTCAATTCCTCCCACGATAGCGTAGTGCAAGTGAATGTAATGCATCATACACACAAATTGTTGCACATCCGGTAAGTGAGCGGTGATGTATGAATATTACCATAGTATTCCGCGCTGACGCGCTGCTGGGCGACCCTCTAGAGGTAAGGAATGCCTATTCCGAGGGAGGCTTACGCCTACCCCCCCCCCCCCGTCACCCCGAAGGGATCAGGAGGTTTGTTCGGTATGGCTTGCTGAGCGTTAAGCAGAGGCCACCACCGTCCACCGGCGCCAGCTATATTAGACCTGGCTAAGTGTTATCGCATTCACCCTGAGCGTCCCGGAAGGGCTGGGCCCCATCTGTCACACCGCCCGAAGACGGAGAGCAGACTAGTGCCATGACAGCACCCCACTACCACTACGAGTCCATGCCTCAATGGCGGAGGGTACGACAACCAGTTGATGGAAGTCACAGGGCCCCTCCGCCCCCCATAGTGCCTGTATTACGGTTAACAGGTGGGACCATTCGCCAGACGTGTCTTTCGGGATACTAGTCTGAAGACCGACACCCTGTCCACGCTGCCTACCCAATTTGGGGGTCGTAACGCACCCCGCACGGCATGGGTCAGCCGCCTGAAGTCGGGCCACGGCAGAGCCGCTACCCCTGGGGCGAGAGACGGATCAAAGTTTCTGTAACCTCCCCAAGCATCGCCGGTATGCATATTACCAGATTTAAGTACCTAGAAATCAGTAGAAGAGAAATATATTGTCTCGCTAGTACCGTTACCTCATTAATATGCAAAATACGTGTCGCCACCTCATTACTATGCATACTACACACCTCCACCTACCATATATGGTAATGGCCTAATTAGTATGCATACCATGTCGCGTCAAGGTCAATGTCATTGACCCCACCCAAAGGTTATTGACCCCCACTCGAAGGTCATTGTCCCCAGCTAAACGTCATTGACCTTTGACCTCACCTCACGCCCCTGACCTTTGACCTCACGCCCCTGACCTCTGACCTTTGACTTTCAGGGTTCTCATTGATATACCGTTTACGTATTGGCTTCGTTCGGTACACAAGTAGCTAGTGTGTTGCGTTCTCATTATTATTCAAACTGCATGTGCGCTGCCTTTTCCAAGTAAGTCCTTGTCTGGGTTATCTATTAGTATTCAAGTTGCATGTACGCTGCGTTCTCTCTTCATTACGTACTTACCTTCTAACATCCTTGACTAATATTTTAGTAACGTGCTTTTATAAAAAACAGTGCAATAATAAATTAATTTTCTCGTGATATTTTTAAGTATAACCATTGATTTTACTATATAAAGAGATACTCCATCCATATGGGAGAGTTGTGGCGAGGCCCTAAAACTGTTTTGAGGCCCCACGCTGCACTGCGCATAGCCCTATTTCCTCTCTCTCTCTCTCGCATGCTCGTCCGTCTCTGTCTCACTTCCCTCCTCTTAACCCACTCATTCTCCAGACAGCCACCCCGCCCTCTCCTTTCTCAGGTCCCACACACAAACAACATTCTGCTTGGATAATTGTTTACGTTATTCCATATTGCCAACGTTTATCCGGGTTCTCTGTTTTTATATTTGCTTGCATCTCTTTCGAATAATAAAGAATACTGTGTTGATACTATTACAGTAAAACTAAGTGTGACATTCATATTGAATAAAGAAATATTTATAACTGAATAAATTAAAACACCTTATTGATTTATATGATTAACACACCGTGTATTTGTAAATAGACACACTTGAATAGACCGCTAACTTATCGGCAATGCTGGAGATAATTACTGCTGATTTAAGTAAACATTTTCATATTATTTAGCCCATCTGAAAAATCTTTATTTATTGCATTTTAACCATCGATTACGTGATTAAATCGACTGTTGTACTCAATCATTAGTTTTTTCATATTCGGTAATTGATTAAAAAATAAATTGTTTTCAAATCCAATCAATGACTCTCCTTTCAATTATGAAATTAATCTGCAAATATTCCAAGAATATAGTGAAATATTAAAAAAATGTGACATTATTTATTTCTTTGACAAAATAAATATTTAAATAGGCCTATGATATTTATATAGAATAATACTGGGCAAAATATAAAACCCAAATGAGATTCAAATTTCATGATAGGGTTAGAAAAATCAAAACAAAATCACTAATTTACTTCTATACAGGATAAAAATAGCTTTCATCTTATCGCCTGATTCAGACAATCTGTGTATGGGCATTTAATTTAAAATAGCATTATTTTTAATTTTATTATATGTATATGTTTTATTATTACTGTCTGAAGCATTAACATATTATTTGGTTCCAAGTAATTGCATGATTGTTTGTAAAATATTTCATTGTTTGGTGAATGGTCAGTTTTTATTTTTTTCGGAATCACGAAGAGTTGTGACTCTATTATTACTTCTTGAGAAAAACAATCTCAATGTCAATCGCAATTGGTTAGGAAATATTATCGTGATAGAATATAACTAGACTACTGATTATTTAGATTTAATTTTCATTATTTTAATCAGGTTGTGAAATTATTGTAAATTTTGTTTATGTCCCCCTTTAAAAAATACCGTTTTATAACATTGATTGAATCAGACCATTGTAAAAAGTATGTCTAAGGTGAATATAATTAAAGTTAACACATCTGTTTTTTATAATATTATTTTACTAGATGTGAAAGTATGGATAAACTGCAATTTATTTATATTTTCAATTTCTCTGGAAAAGACACTCTCGAATTACACTGGTAACACTTCACAAGTAGCGTGACCAGCAATAACATAAGAAATCACTAATTTTAAGTAACCACAGTCCAAATAATAACAAAAATAACTATAGTCACACTCTGTGGCCTTTTTAATTATAACAATTCGAATATGACTTATTTACACAACTGAGAATGAACAGAACAAACAATGCCAAGAACTGTAACAAAACTATATAAACAAATAACTATTACAAATAAACAATAATATAGTTAAAAAATAATATGTAAATTTGGGTTTTCTGCATATTTTGAACTGTAATAGTATGGTTTCAAATGAGATAAATTAATCCTAAGTAGAAGAACAGAGACCTTTTTTTAATAACCAAACACTACAACTCTAGAACTGTGGGGAGTAATATAGGCTATACGTGTTTAAAAATTATTGTAATTTAATAGTAACAGAATATAAGCAGATATGTGCTTATTTTGTAGTATAAGATTGGTGCTATTTGGAATCAGACCAGTGAAAATTCAAGTTATTTTTGGCGGATTGTGATATTTACGGAAATATTTCTATAGCACAGCTTGAGGTTTAAGTTGCTTGAGCGGCCAAGACTGGACAGACTACCTGAGATCGGTATTGCGCGCAACTCGAGTACTGGTTTGGGGCCTTCTTGGGACATCGCAATTAACCCAGGTAGGATTGCGCGCAACTCGTTAACGGCCAGAGGTAAGTGTGTGAGGTAGGCATATTACACGATTTTCGGCAACGCGACTGAAGAACTGAATTGTGTTCGTGTATGTTTTTTCTTTTTCATTTTATGACTCCGCCACTATTTATGAAATCATCAATACAGCAAATATTTTCTCTTTATCTCCATCTCTTTATATCAAATAAAAAGAAAAAATGCCAATCATAGACTAAAGTAGGTTTACTTTACCTTCCGTCAAACAGTTCACAGCGTGTGATGGTGATAACAACTACATGTTTCGCCGTGAATACGGACGGCATCTTCAGGTTAAAGAAAACAAATAAGTCCAAGTGGGATGCATCACAAATTGTGGCCTTATTAAAGCTACTATTTATTTTTGATATGTTGAACAACTTAAATGAGAGATTAAAATGAAACTTCTTCAAAGATAAAAATTTTTCTTTATTTTTCTTCTTATAAATAACTTCAACAAATTAAACTGGTTTCTTCTTAAAATAATAATAAAAACGAAAATAAAAAAATCTCTTCTTTTATTGACTCAATGGAACATAAATAAATTAAAACAACTCTTCCAAAATAATAAATTAAATATCTTCAGACCAGAACCTTTTTTATTTATTTGACTTTTTTAGTAAATTTCTTTAAACTATTAAATCAAAAATTCAAAAATTGTAATAAATTGTAAATTCTTTAAATTTGTTTAAAACTGAAAATTGCTTTAAAATTGCAAAATTGTTTAAAAATTGCCTTAAAATTGCCTCCGGGAGGTCTGGAACCAAAAGAAATAACCAGCTTTTAGTGACTTGAAACATTTTTCTTTTACTTACAAAGTTTAAAAGCAAAACCAAGAAAATCAAAACACTCTAAAAATTTGTCACTAGAAGAATGACTTCAAACCAGGAACAAGTTTAACCGCGCATGCTTGGTGGATCACCCTAACTACTAAAACCCTACTGGAAAACCTAACTAAAGAAAACTTGTAAAAATTACTTACGTAGCCGTCCTGGAGGTTTAGATCCAAAAGTGACCACAACAAAGCTCGACCGGCATACACCCTCTCACTCACACGCGAACAAAGAAAATTGCCGTAAACGGTTAAAAGTACACCGAAAATGGTTAAGTCGCCGTGTACTCGAAAGGATCGTACGTGGTCACACACAAGAAGATATCGTCAAACTCCCGAACGCTCGCAACCCTTCCACCAACGGACTTACCCCCTCTTAACTCTAGAAGCAAAATCAACCAATTAGAACCTTCTAAACCAGGACATCTGAACAGGTAAGGCTCACCAAACATGTTGCCTTCAGAAAACATGTCGTATGAAATTGACAGGAAATTAACAGACGTGAAAATACTGGTTATTTAGCTAATTTATATGGGAAAAAACTACTTTTTTATTTAAAAAGGGAAGATTCTGAATTTTTCTCAAAACTTGGAGAATTTATATCGAAAACTTTTGGTAAAGAAACCAAACTCCTAAACCTTTCAGTTCTTACAATATTTAACATTTTCTAAATACAATTTTCTAATTTAATTATAATGAAACAATTAACAATTGTTACAAAATTAATTAAAAGTTAACAAACACAGTTCACATAAGAGGAAAACAACGAATATTAAAACTTTCAGTAGGCCTACCACACACATTTCACTGTCCACGCCGTGACCCGGAAGCAGATTTTAATATTGTGGTATTTATGACAAATAGTTCAATTTACTTTTAAACAAAAAGGAATATTCATTTATAGTTAAAAATACAGCAATAATTATACAATGCAATATTGACAAGAAGCTTTAATTACTTGATAAAAAATGAATAATGATTTCAATAATATAAAGGTTTAATTCTAGTATTAAATGTGAACTATATGACAGATGATAAGATAATGAATAATTAAATTGTTATAAATTATTTCTGATACTTCTAATAACGCATCCTCAGATGACTTTCCTTTGATAAAACCGAATTGAAGTGGATTAAGAAAATTTAACTTCGATAAATAACTATGGAGTCTTTTAATCATTGTTTTTTCAAAAACCTTAGGGAATACAGATAACAATCTCATCAATTATATTTTTCAGTAAATGTACATTAATTTGGTCAGAGCCAGTTCATTTTTTATTTTTTAAAAGCTTAACAATACTCTTAATTTCATTTAAATCTGTTGGAGTTATAAGGAATTAATATTGATAGTAAGTACGTAAAGGTGGAAGGGTATTGGAATGTACAACGTCTGGACGGCTAGACTGGATTACGATAAGGTGATTGTTTATCTTATCAATGACGGAAGGCTCACGCATAACTTCGCCGTTTGGCAATTCAATTAGCTCAACTATTTTCTTTGAAAACCCACTTGTCAAGTTATTTATTACCTTCCACTGCTCAGATACATCACCTTTACAGTTTTCTAATAATGTTGAATAGTAATTTTTTTTGTAAAATTGATCACATTATTTAATTCATTAGTACATTTTGCAAAATAATTTTGAAAAACTGTCATATGGTCTTTTCGTAGAAATTTTATATAATTTTTTACGTCTCTCAAATGTTTGGTATGTGCTTATATAAAATGTTGGTGTTATTCAGGGACTTAACAACTTAGCCTTTAACAATTTAGAACTACCACCATTTTTCTTGCTACTTCTAAATATACAATTACTTAAAATATCAATAAACTTACAATCCGTAGTATTTACATCATTTTAGATAATGCATAATGTTTTTACTAAACATCTGTAACACACTGTTATATACATTGATAAAATAACAAAAAAATGTCCCCTAACATTTTTCATATTCACAAACCCTTAAGGCCTAAATAAAAGATCACGATTTCTTTCCGTGCAAGACAAAGCACAGCAAGGAATAATATCCCACTTTGACCCACTATCAAGGCCAATCGGCGACAGTAGACAGATGCAGGGGCGACAGTCTGGACGAGCGTCTTAAGAGAAAGAAGAGAGAATGAGAGGGAGTGATTAGTTTCCTTTACTGCTCCCAGGTTGTGCAACCGAACAGTCGAAACTGGAGGCAATTTCGACCTCTTTAACTTGATTGACGACAGGTTGCAGCACGGTCGCTCCCATATTCCGTGCCTCAAAATTTAACATTGGATGGAACTATCTTCTATGTATAGTAAAATCAATGGTATAACTGATTGAAGATTCGTTTTCATTATGAATGTATGATTTGTTTTTGTTATAAAAGTAGGCGAACTTCACAGTAAACGTTTTGGAAAGTAGATATAAAAGGAGAGAGCTGGGCTCACTTTTCTGGCCTCTGATTGGTCGAGAGCGGTCACGTGACTTTTTCAAGATGGCGGCGCCCATTTCCCGCCAAATTTCCTAACCTCACTTTTCCTAACCTCAAATTTCCCTCAAATTCCCAAATTTCCCTCCAAATTCCCACATCATACTATATAAAATGCACTGTTAACCTTGTTATACTATATAAAATACACTCTTAACCTAACTTTTTCCATGTTATACTATATAAAATGCACTGTTAACCTTGTTATACTATATAAAATACACTAACTTTTTCCTTGTTATACTATATAAAATACACTCTTAACCTAACTTTTTCCATGTTATACTATATAAAATGAACTTTTTTTGACCAATATGTCGTCTTTTTCCATGTTATACTATATAAAATGAACTTTTTTTGTCCAATATGGTGTCTTTTCCCTCCCGCGCCAACTCAAACACCGTGGGAAAATTCCCTCTAAAAATTCCCTCATTCAATATGGCGGTCTTTATACTATATAAAATACACTATAATAAATGGCTAACGCGTCATCTGCTGGTTGGACGCACATGCGCGTTGTTACTCTACTCATATATACACTACTCCATATACTCGACCTAATCACAGCGCTCCCAGCACTAATTTCCCAAAACATAAATATATATTAAACAAATTAGACATCACTTGACCTCAAAGGTCAACCCGTGGCTGTTATCACATCTGCTTCCGTTACTACACTGGATGACGTAATCGGAGTTTCATGTCTGGACAGGCGCGTGACCTAATTGCCCCAACAGTACTACACGGGATGACGTAATCGGAGTTTCATGTCTGGACAGGCGCGTGACCTAATTGCCCCCTCCCCCCTCCCCTCCCTCATCCATCCCTATTTAACTGACCAACACAATCAATCTTTCTCACTTCTGTTCTTGCACTCGTACTGATCATACGTGTTCTCACTTTGCTCTTACTCGATATTAAATACAATTATTCTTGTAATTTAAATTTTAGACACCGTTCTCTGTACGGTATTTCAAAGTAAAAATCAATAATTTGTGCCCTTTGTTTTACTTTAATTAATTTTTAATCAATTTAAAATAAATTTAATTTCATCCTAACCTAACCATGGAATCCTTTGCCATTAACGATAACCTGGTAACCATCTCCCGCCAATTCGACACTTCCAGTCCCGATCTCCTTAACGTACTTACTAGTCATAAAAATAAAATCATGGTCGAAATAAATAAACACCTAAACAGGCTCGGGGGAGTAAAATGGTACATTGCGGTTCAAATTAAATTTTCCAAATTTGTTAACAACGAAGAAATCTCAACAACACCTTTCTTTCATGGCAAAACTCGTCCCTTGTTACCTTCTGATTCTCTAGATGTACAATACTCTGAAGCTACAGACAAAATTTTAGAAAGCGTGGCTAAGTGGTTAGGTCAAGGTAGTGGGTGGGTAATAGAAAATGTTTTACAACTCGATTTGTTTATTGTTAAATTTCAACCTTTGTACGCCTCTTCTTTCATACCCACCCCGAAAAAAATCTCAAACCCCATGCATGGAATTATAAATGTTAAAAATGACGATCAAAAACGTTTCCTATACTCTGTACTTGCCCAATTGTACCCTGACCGAAATAGGCGAGTAAGTTATTACAAAAAACTTGAAAATAAATTAAACATGTCTGGGATTAGCTATCCTGTCAAAATTACCGATTTAGATAAATTTGAAAAATTGAACCCTTCTTTATCTGTAAATGGTTTTGAAAAAGATGAAATTTACCCCCTAAGAATAACCAAAGAAAAATTTAGAGCTCAGCACATCAACCTGTTACTTTTGACTAGTGACACTACCTCCCACTACTGTCTGATTACCGACTTGTCCCGACTTTTAACCCACTTGACTAAACACAACGGTGTTAGGTTCTACTGTGACTACTGCCTACACAGATTTTCTAACCAAGACTTACTTACTAACCACTTACCTTTGTGTTCACCACACGGTGCACAAAAGACTAGACTTCCTACTGATGACGAAAAATACATGTACTTCACAAACTACACACTTACTCATAAAGTTCCATTCACCATTTACTGTGATTTTGAGTCCTTTGTCGTACCTATCCACACTACAATTAACGACCCATCTACGTCACACACGACCAACACTGCCCATCATACCCCTTCAGGTTTTTGTTACGTAATCATTGACAGTAATGGCAAACCAGTAAAACAACTTAAAGTCTATAGCGGCCCCGATGTTGTAGATACTTTTCTCAATTGTTTGATTGAGGAGTCTAAAGAGCTCTTACCTATAATTCATAAAAACATTCTTATTAATATGTCTCCGCAAGACAAAATTATTTTCCAAAATGCTACCACCTGTCACCTTTGTCAAAAACCTTTAGACGGAGACAAAGTGGCCAACCATAATCACCTAACGGGACAGTTCCTGGGACCTGCCCACAATTCATGTAACTTAAATTATTAAGTTCCCGATCACATTCCAGTCTTTTTCCATAACCTCAGAGGTTATGACTGCCACCACTTGATCCAAGGGTTAGGTAAATTCAAAAAAGAAAAACTGTCATGTATCGCTACAACCAGTGAGCGGTACATTTCAGTCACCCTTGAATCTTTACGATTTTTGGACTCACTCCAATTCCTTAACGCTTCTTTGGACACACTCGTGTCCAACTTAGTTTCTGACGGGGCATCAAAATTCAAAATTTTAGGGCAGTGTATGACCAACACAGACTTACTTCTACGCAAAGGCGTCTTTCCCTATACTTACATGACAGACGAATCAAAATTTAACGATACTGAACTTCCTCCCAAGGAGGCGTTCTACAATGACCTGTCCCAAACACCAATCACTGATGACGACTACTTACATGCCCAGACTGTATGAAAAACATTCGAAATGACTTCAATGAAACATTATCACGACCTTTACCTACTGACAGACGTATTTTTACTTGCCGACGTGTTTGAAAATTTTAGGACGACTAGTATGACTTACTACGGTATTGACCCGTGTAACGTCTACTCTGCCCCCGGACTGGCATGGAATTCCATGTTAAAAATGACAGACATACGTCTTGAACTACTTACTGACATAGACCAAAACCTCTTTGTCGAGTCTGGGATCCGGGGCGGTGTCTCCATGATACCCAACCGGTACGCCCAGGCCAACAATCCCTACTTACCTGACTTTGACAACACAAAACCCACCAACTACCTCCTTTATCTTGATTGCAATAATTTATATGGGGGAGCCCTTAGCGAATTGCTGCCACATTCAGAATTCAAGTGGATCGACCCACAAGACCTTGACATTACAAAAGTACCCGACGACTCTGACATAGGTTACATTTTAGAAGTTGACTTACACTACCCAGACCATTTACACGACTTACATTCTGACTTTCCACTGACCCCCGAACGAAAAGTAGTGACAGACGACATGCTTTCCCCCTACTGTAAGGACCTACTTCATGAACTCGACTACAAACCGCCCAAGACTGAAAAACTTCTAACTACACTTTGTGACAAAACAAAATACGTTGTACACTACAAGACTCTAAAACTTTACTTACAACTTGGACTTGTACTGACCAAAATTCACAGAGCTCTATGTTTTAAACAGTCTGCCTGGTTAGCCCCATTTATTAATTTTAATACAGAGAAAAGAAAATGTGCCAAAAATAACTTTGAAAAAGATTTTTTTAAGTTAATGAACAACGCTACGTACGGGAAATCCTTGGAAAATGTTAGGTCGCATATTGATTTTAAACTCGTAAATAACAAAAACAATTGGTTAAATGGACAGCTAGTCCCAGACTTAAAACATTTTTCGCATACAATAAAGATATCGTGGGATTGGCTTTGAAAAAACAAACGATCTTTTTAAACAGACCCATTTATGTTGGATTTACAGTATTGGAAATTTCAAAATTTATCATGTATAACTTTCACTACAACTGGGCAATTGCAAAGTATGGGAAAAACATAAAACTTTGTATGACTGACACAGACTCACTATTCTACAACGTATATACTCCCGACGTTTACACAGATATGAAAAATGAATTACACCTTTTCGATACGTCTGACTATCCACCTAGCCACCCATGTTATAGTAATGTAAATAAAAAAGTAGTAGGAAAATTTAAAGACGAACTAAACTCAAATCCAGCTAGGGAAATAATTGGCTTGAGAGCGAAATGCTACTCCGTTTTAAATTATGATCTAGAGGAAAAGAAGGTAGCCAAAGGCGTCCCCCGAGTCGCGATAAAAAAACAATTAAAACACGAAATGTACAAAGATTGTCTTTTAAATCATTTGACAAAAACAACATCTGCTCTAAATATTTGTAGTGAAAAACATAAAATTTACACACAACACATTTCAAAATTATCACTTTCCCCCTTTGACGATAAAAGATACATCTTGGAAAACGGCATTGATACACTAGCATACGGCCATCACATTATTAGCAAAAAACGAGCTTTAGAACACGACCATGATTACATTAACAAAAAACCAAAACTAAAATAAAAACTTACCTTACAAAATAAACACCATAATGTAAATAATAATTTATAAAAGCAAACTCGTCTTGACGTAAGTCGTTTACACCCTCCTCAATCGCTATCCTCTCCATGACTGACTACCACTCCCTTACCTCCTTCCTTTCTTATCACTCGCACTAATGGCGTCAATCGGTTCACTTGCCTCTCTCGCTGCAGTGGAACTTTGTAAAACCTTTAACAACCTTTTTGAAATTAAACAATTTAACCTTCCAAAATCAATTTAACAATTCTTGATACAAATTTACTTTTCTAAAAAAGACGGTCCATCACAGTATCACTTTGAAAACGTGAGGCTGGACAATTTTCTAAATTGGCCAATCCAGTTCCTCGACCCACATGTAATGGTAAAAGCTGGCTTTTATTATTTAAATTATAGCGATGCAGTTCGCTGTTTCTCATGTGGTATACATATTGGATGTTGGGAAGAGGGTGATGTTCCATTTGATGATCATAAAAAATACTCTCCAAACTGTAGGTTTATTAATGGCCTACATTTAATTCAATTTGCAATTTGAAATAATTAGCTGAATTTTGCAACTAACAGTGCCTGTACCTTTCGGGCAACTGTATGAATGTGGCTCTGGGGTGTAAAAACCCGTATCCAAAAGCGAATATGGCTCTGGGGCGTAAAAACCCGTATCCAAAAGCGAATGTGGCGCTGGGGCGTAAAAATCCGTATCCAAAAGCGAATGTGTGTTGCTCGTTAGGTAAGTAAGGCTTTACAATTGGCAGGGAGGCAGTAAACCTTATTTCTATTATTTTTATGGTCAACTGAAACCGTATAGAGCGAGGTTGGGGCTCTATATAAAAAAAAAAAAAAAAAACAAAAAAAAACAAATAAATTGTTAATCTACTTGAATCCTTCCATTCTTCCACTATGAGTGTAAGAGAGCAGATAGCAAGGGAGCTACATGCTCCAGTTAGAAAAAAATTCCCTACTAGACCTGTAGAAGTTAAGGGAATACAAGACTTGTTCCAAGCTGACTTGGTCAAAATGATACCTTATTCTAAACAAAACCAAGGGTACAAGTACATCTTAACAATAATAAACAGTCTTAGCAAATACGCCTTTGCTGTCCCATTAAAAGATAAGACTGGTTCAGAAATCGTTAAAGCCATAACACCCGTATTAAAGTCCAATAAAATAAAACATTTACAAACAGATGCGGGTAAAGAATTCTACAACGTAGGATTCACAAAGCTAATGAAAAAATATGGTATAAACCGTTACTCGAGCTACAGTGATAAGAAGGCGTCCATCGTAGAGCGGTTCAACCGTAGCCTTAAATCATTAATGTGGTGAAAGTTCACGGAGCAAGGTAAGTATCAATGGGTCAAGATACTACCTTCTTTGTTGGAAGAATACAACACAAGAAAACATAAAACTATTGGCATGGCTGCAAGTCATGTGAACAAAAGAAATGAAAACATAGTCAGAAAAAACATTAATAAAAATAGACAAAAATACAGTAAAGTGGATAAAAAGGTCCGTTTTAAAGTAGGCGACAAGGTGAGAATAAGTAAGTATAAAAAAGTCTTTGAAAAAGGATACCTACCCAACTGGACTAACGAGATATTTACTGTGTACAAAGTCCAAACTACTATTCCTTTAACCTACCTCCTCAAGAACCATACTGGTGACGTCATCAAAGGAAGTTTCTACGAAAAAGAGCTACAAAAATCCAAAACAGACGATGTATACTTGGTTGAAAAAGTACTTAGAAAAAAAGGAAACAAAGTATTAGTTAAATGGATAGGATACGACGGTAAACACAATACATGGGTGAATAAGAAAGACTTGGTATAAATAAAGGCTTCCCTTACACTTTCATTCATAACTCAACAATGCGTGTTATTGAACAGGACACAAAGCTACCTGTCGAAAACTTTGACATGTACACTATACACACAGGTAGTGGCATTAAACACGGACCATTATTTCCATCAACCATAAGGTTCATAGTGGCTGGACCGAGTAATTGTGGTAAAACAAACATTGTTTTCAACATGTTGTTCGATCCAAACGGATTAAGGTTCGAAAATGTTTACATTTTCTCAAAGTCCCTACATCAACCCAAGTATCAATTTTTAAAAAGTGTTTTACCCAAGGAAATTGGATACTTTATATTTGATAAAAGTACTAAAGTCTTACCACCTAAAGAAGCTAAAAATAACTCCATTATGATTTTTGACGACATTGCGTGTAAAAAACATGATAATATACGCAACTACTTTATCATGGGCCGATATAATAACATTGATTGCTTTTATATAGGACAAACCTACAGTAGGATACCCAAACAGTTGGTGAGAGATAATACAAACTGATTATTTTATTCAAACAGGACGAAACAAATCTCAAACATGTTTACAATGATCATGTAAATAGGGACATGACTTTTGAAAAGTTTCGAGAAATGTGCGCTTTAGCTTGGAAAGATAAGTACAGTTTTTTCTGTATTAGTAAGGACTGTGAATTGGATAAAGGGAGATACAGAGTTAGCTTTGACAAGTTTCTAGTCTCGTAATATAAATACGACCTTCTTTAATTTTCAACAACAGTTAGCGACAAGCCTCTGTGTGATCCACAACTAGAACAAACTTTGTAAATTTTCATTTATAAACATGTCGCAAAACAGTAAACATCAAACTCTTACGACAAGAATTATACAGCTGCAGGATGCTGTCCGCGGCAAGTATCGTGCTTTCAAGTTAGGTAACATGTATACCGAACAAACATTAGAAAAACAGTACAAACCAATTTTAACTGAATTTAGAAACAGGACAGAGTACGATATAAAAAATGAACCAAAGGAGGAGCCTATGGACCTCAGTGTGGACGAGCAGGATAATTTTAAGCCAGATTATATGTCAACACCTAAAGGACCATTGTTTATTCAAGACACACAAGTGTTTGAAACCTCGTCTCCCCCCCTTCCACCCTCAGTTAGCCAATTAATACAAAGCCCCGCAAAGTTTCATGAGGCTTCACAGTACGTTTTAGAGACATTTAACGCACCCATTACACAAAAATACATGTTAAAACTTTTAAAAGATGAAGCCGGTGTTAAGAATAAAATGGACAACATATACGGGCCACATATAGACGGTGATAAATTAATGGTGGGTAATCAACTGCTTACAATCGATAACGAAGGAAACATTCACTTGAACAATGTACAGTACCGAGAAAACGAAGGCCTTTACGAATTATTATTTAAAAGGCAACCCGATGAAAAGGTATACACACAAGATGATTTGGACGATTATAAAGATGTACTGATAAAAAGGAATGCGCATAAAAAAGGTTATTTACCTCATAATCACATTAACCGACCGACAAAGTCCATAAAATATAAAAACATAATTTCCGTATTATTCCCCAAACAAATGTACGGTAAAGGGCTAAAAGACTTTGGATCACGTGACATTTCCTATTGGGACAATCCAAACGAATTATGTGATAGATTAAAACTTATTATAGCTTCGACAGAGGCCAGAAATGGCAACCATAGGAACGAAATTCAAAACATAATCAAGGAATTAAAAGAAGCTAAAATTATTTCAGGAGCTAGTTATAGCCGATACAAAGCAATAATCGCTTATGTGTAAACATGGATACTTATTTTGATTTGTGTATAAAAAGTATTTTCATACGTATATTTTCATCAGATTATGTCTGTGGACAAGTTTGGACGTGTCTTGCCCTCAGAGGGCAATGTAAGTGGCAAAAGACCACCGGGCGAAGGTTTTAAACTAACACCTGAAGGAAACTATAATATTGAATATAAACGAATGGTTAACGTCGGTGTGCCCGTGGCAGACAACGATGTTGTTACGATAACATACTTTGAGGCTAACACAATGCCAAACTTACAAAACAGCTATTCTGCGTGTAACAAAAGAATAGAAAATTTAGCATCGTCAAAGGAGCTCGGAGATGCCGTGAATTTGAGAACTATAGGTGAACAATGTGTACTGTACCAACAAAAAACAGCCAACGTAGGAGATAGGCTTATAACAAGGGTAAAGGGCCCTACAGGTCCGAATCATGCGGCGACCAAACGTTACGTAGATGCTGCCGTTCCTGTTAAAACTAGTAGTTATTTGAGTTTTGAAAAGCGACGTTTAGTTTCTGTAGCTGACCCACATGATAATCAAGATGCTGTAACCAAGTTATATCTACTGGCAAACTGTCCAAAGAAACGCAAGGACGACTGGGTCTTTGATAATATGGGAATTAAATCTGTTAGAGATGCGAAAGAAATGGACGAGGCTGTAAACCTAAAAGTGTTAACCGAAGCAAAATCGCATATTTTGGAAATATTAGGTCAACAAACAACAACTATAGGTTCAGTGCTGACATCACTTAAAGATACGGTTAGTACACTGGAGGGGCGGATTTATGAAAACAGCGTTAAATCTGAAAAACAACTTAGAAAACTCGGTTAGGTACTTTTTTCTCATATTCATGGTGCTAAAGGGCGGAGTACAGAAACACTGACCGCCAAAAACTACATAAACTAGACTGAAATTTTCGGTGAACAAGGTGAGGGGTAATATAAAGTGAAATATAGCTAAGTCCCTTCATTCTTCAACTAACCTTCGTAAGAGACACAAATAATTAAGAAGAAATCGTAACGTCGTGGAAGAGGACTTGTATCTAGTGCACTCGAAGGAATTGAAAGTTTAGCTGGAACAGCCTTAAACAGGGGTATTGATCTACTGCCAGTGGAACTTCACCTGCCAGGATACAGGTACTGTGGGGGTGGCACCAAGTTAAAGAAGAGATTAGCTCGTGGTGATCAGGGAATAAACGGTCTGGACGAAGCTTGCAAGGCCCACGACATAGCCTACTCACAGTATTCAGACACAGCGCGGAGAGCGCAAGCTGACAGAGACTTGGCCGAACGAGCTTGGCAAAGGTTTAAGGCATCAGATTCGTCTGTAGGTGAGAAAGCTGCAGCTTGGGTAGTTACAACAGCCATGAAGGCGAAAGCAAAGTTGGGCGGTTCTCATAAGAGAAAAAAACAAAAGAAGGGTAAGGGCTTGTATCTAAGACCCTGGGTAGGTCGAGGTGTTAAGAATGCACCTAAAAACAAGAAGAAATGCACTTGTAAGAAGAAAAAAAAACTTCAAATTAGTCTACGTTCCCGGACATGCCCTATCAAACCACGAACTCGTTAACTACGCTAAAAAATTAAACATTCCACACTTTCGAGGTGTTTACATGAGGGACACACTTCCGAATGAACCTAGATTGAACGAAAGCGCAATTATTAATTTGGACAGTATACAGGGGCAAGGTACACATTGGGTTTGTTATAAAAAGCTAGGTAACGAGGTTTTGTACTATGACAGTTTTGGTAACTTGCGTCCTCCTATGGAATTGATTATGTATTGGAGTCCCAGTGTTAATATAAAGTATAACAACGAAAGACAACAGGATTTTGACTCAGTACTTTGCGGGCACTTGTGTTTAGAGTTCCTCGTTGATAATGTTTTGCCTTAGTGGACAGAGTTCAACGCTAGGTTGTGACATATTTCCTTCGATCGATTTATCGACAGGTGATTGGGAAATTGGTTTGATCAATCTCAAAACGTACAACTCAATACCGAATGTAGAAGAAAATGTGAACGACACATTCCACTACGGGGACACTGTAATGAAAATTCCGACTGGCTCCTACGAGATTAGCGATTTAGAGAATTACATTAGCAATAACATAAAAACTGGTGTAAAATTCAGTTTAAAACCAAACAATAGTACTTTGAAAGTTGAAATTACTTGTAGCGAGCCCATTCACTTTGAAACAGGAAACAGCCTGGCTACCTTGCTCGGCTTTAATAAAGCTGTATACGAAGCCAATAAAACTCACATGTCTGAGAATGAAGTTAACATTAACTCAGTAAATGTCGTTCGAGTCACATGTAACGTGACAAGAGGCTCGTATCAGAACGGTCAGGAAAGCCATATAATACACGAATTTTATCCGTCAGTTCCATCTGGCTACAAAATGATTGAAACGCCCCATAACGTGATATATTTACCTGTGAGTGTGCAAGCTTTGAATTTTATTACTTGTGAGCTGAGAGATCAACAAGGGAAGTTGATAAACTTTAGAAACGAAACAATTTCGTTACGCTTACACTTAAGAAGAAGCAATGGGATTATTATTTAGGGAAACAACTGTATCAAAACAGGTCATTAGACCTATACCACTCCAGGTGTTAACATCGAGCAATACAAAGCTTTTAAGATCCTTAGGATTAAAAATAAAAGTAAAAAATGTTGGAAATTGAGGGAGAAGTCGAATGCAGCGATGTTATTACAAGCTGTGAGTATCACACACACAAACCGTACGCCTCTTCAACTTTCAAAAAGAATGATGAAATACGTATCGCCGTCAGTCAACAGGACATTATTACTGCTCCATTTGAAAGTTCTCTGCATATTTCTGGTAAAATTACAGCCAAAAAGGTTTGCGGTGTAGGCGCAGACGTGTCTCTGATTAATAACGCTATGGCGTACTTGTTTGAAGATATTAGATATGAAATTTCTGGTATAACAGTGGACCGTACTAAAAACTTGGGTGTTGTATCAACTATTAAAAGTTTACTGTCACTGAGGCAGAATGAAACAAATGCATTGGAAAATGCTTGTTGGTTCGGTCCAGAGTCATCAAAAAAAACAACCGAGTTTACTTTTGCCATTCCATTAAAATTACTCTTTGGTTTCATGAAAGATTACAGGAAAATTATTGTAAATATAAAACAAGAATTGATTCTGCTGCGGTCAGCCAACAACACGGATGTGTTGTTATCAGAGGATGCGCTATCACACAGTCTGTAAATAACCGACTTGTACTGGCGTTTGCCACACTTGACTGTTTCCGATAGTTACAAAGAAAATTTTTAAGACTCGTTAATAAACACACACCGATTCATCTTCCCTTTAGGTCGTGGGAGTGTCACGAATATCCCACGCTCCCACAAACAAAGAGACATAATTGGACTGTAAAAACGTCATCGCAGATAGAGAAACCCCGCTATGTGATACTAGCGTTTCAAACTGATAGGAAAAATAACATAAAAATGTACATGTCAGGTTTTGACCATTGTGATTTAATGGATATCAAGTTATACCTCAATTCAAGTTACTATCCCAACGACAATATCCGAGGTAATTGGAGTTTATTCTATGAAATGTACGCCAAATTTCAGTCTTCATACTACGGTGTTTCCAATTCACCTATCATGGACTTGGATACTTTTAAATCGAAATGTCCAATCTTTGTAATTGACTGCTCCAAGCAGAATGATTCAATCAAGTCTGGACCTATCGATGTACGCATCGAATTTGAATTTAAAAATAATGTACCGGAAAAGACTACAGCTTACTGTTTAATAATTCACGATGCACATTTAATGTACAATCTTTTAACAAGTACAGTAAGAACGGTTATGTAATGAAAGGGGGAGGGGGAATAATATTTAATAATCAAACTAAATTAATTTATTCAGTTGAGAGGATGGAGCCGTCAAGAGAAAACCCACAGTAGTCATGTCGACACCGGCTGTGGTGGAGTTTCATGGGTTCAAAGACAATCGCAATAGATTTATCGTTAAAGAATTTGTCGTTGTGGGTCCTTTTGTAGATGTAAATATAGTTTTCAAGTCTCCTTATCCTGAAAGTAAATTGAATAGTGCTGCTCGGAAAGCTAACAATTGGTGTGAGCGTGAGTTTCACAAAATACTTTGGGAGGAGGGATGTGTTCCTTTTAACTTCAAACTAGTTCGTAGCTTACTAAAACCTTTTGATATAGTCTATACCAAAGGGTTGGAGAAAAAGTTATTTTTTTCCAAATTTCACGGGAATGTTCAGGAACTCGACGAGTCTTGGACAGTTCCCGACATGTATACGTTTTTACCTTGTTGTTTACCGCAACATGCTAGTGATGGCAAGTGCGCCTTAGTAAGTACTCAGTTTTACTACAAAAAGTTGCTTGCTTTTAAATGTGTGTAATTTTACTGTGAAAAATTAGATAAAAGTTGTTACTATCGTATCCATAGCTCTGTGTGAATGTGTGTTCTATGGCTGGCCTAAACTCCATAAGTCCAGGACATGAACTGTCGAGGTGAGGGCGGCCCAAATTCAATAAAAAATCGCCCGACTGTTCTCTAAGGCAGCCGTAAAACACGTAAGACCTGAGGCGGTCCTGCAGCTTGGGGCTGGGCTAATCCCCGTAAGACCTTGAGTCGCAGATGCATCTAGTATGCAATGGGCCCTCGTACAGTTTGGATGTGTGTAACACTCTATGGCTGGCTTAAACTCTGTAAGTCCAGGGTGTGAGTAAGGGATATTTTAGTAACAAGAAAAATAAAAGCCCTTTGTAAGTTTGTGCGTCACATTGAAAGGCTTCTCTAAGTAAAGTGGCGGCTAGACTTATAGGGGATCCAAAAAAAGTATTAAAAAAACACACAAAAATAATACTGGGAGGTAGCAATTTTGTTATGGAGTGGCTACCACCGTAGCTTGCGATGGTTGGGGCAAGTTACATTAAAGTAAGTGGGATTATGCCTACTGGGGACACCCACTATAATAAAAAACGCGCCGAGACCCTACCTCTTGGGTGGTGTGGAAACTTGGGTCATAGTCTTGTCTGGGAGTGCCAGGACAAGCGTTACGACTCATGCATAGGCCTTCGGGGAAGGAGGCACAATACTCCCCCGTGACTCTCAAGGTCAAATGAGAGTATAGAAGGACTCGTATTTCCACTTTTCTTGTCAGTCTATCATGGCATCTTTTGTCGAACGTTTCAACGCTGCTACTCCGATGAATTATATTACTGTCAAGGTTGGAGATTTGTCATCCAACATCCAGTATCCAGTCAAAAGTATTAGACGCATAATTACGAAATACGGTGATACTCTCGTTGCGATACTGTTTGATCCGCATTTGGAGGAGGACATCAAGGTGTTTCTACCTAGAAGATACGTCGATACTTTGCATGAGGAAGAATCAATACCGAACAACTTGGTACTGATCAAAGAAGTTGGATCCACGTCTGCTGTACACATTTTCCAGGTACGTATGTTAACTTGAGAGAAAAGTAACAAAATTCTTTTATTATGAGTTGTTTTCTTATGTGTGCTGTTATTGTTTCAGAAAGATGGAGCATTGCTGCAATATGTTCAAGTGTTTCAAAACACCAGAAGATCGAGTACACGACTGCAGATACTGCAAAGCATTTGAAGAAAAAAGGAAAAGACGTTGCATCCCATTGATTTTCATACCGTGTATTTTGTTCGCAAGTTACATGGTCAACGATATTTACTATAAACACCTAAAGTAAATCTCTATGGAAAGGTGGCAGGATGGCTACCAACGTAATGAACGATGGTTGGGGCAAGTTACAATAAACAGCCGTTCTTACGGCTAGTGAGACTAGGCCTACTGGGGAAACTCACTATAATAAAAAATGCGCCGAGATCCTACCTCTTAGGTGGTGTGGAAACTGGATCAGAGCGCACGCTAGGATAGTAGTTACAAGTTTTGCCACCAGGTGCGCATTTGCACAGAGTGCAATCGACATTTGTTATAGTGTATGTATGAAATATTGCGTTTGTTATGGTGTATATTGCCACAGAGTAGCAATTCCCTGCGCATGCGTCACCCGCGCACAGCTGATGCCACCAGGTCCGCTGCGATCGACGTTGCCGCTAGGAGCGCTGCGATCGGGTCAGCCATAATGCATTTGTTATAGTGTATATATATGAAATAATGTATTTGTTATAGTGTATATATGATTAGAGTAACAACGTGCATGCGCGCCCGACCAGCAGACGACGCGTTAGCCATCTATTATAGTGTATTTTATATAGTATAAAGACCGCCATATTGGATGAGGGAATTTTGGGAGGGAATTTTCCCACGGTGTGTGAGTTGGCGCGGGAGGGAAAAGACGCCATATTGGACAAAAAAGTTCATTTTATATAGTATAACATGGAAAAAGTTAGTGTATTTTATATAGTATAACAAGGTTAACAGTGCATTTTATATAGTATAACATGGAAAAAGTTAGGTTAAGAGTGTATTTTATATAGTATAACAAGGTTAACAGTGCATTTTATATAGTATGATGTGGGAATTTGGAGGGAAATTTGGGAATTTGAGGAAAATTTGAGGTTAGGAAAAGTGAGGTTAGGAAATTTGGCGGGAAATGGGCGCCACCATCTTGAAAAAGTCACGTGACCGCTCTCGACCAATCAGAGGCCAGAAAAGTGAGCCCAGCTCTCTCCTTTTATATCTACTTTGGAATAATGATAATTCAGTTAGAAGGTAATATCTCTTCGGGTAAATTAACATTTGGAGTTTTACTATCTAATGTTTTAAAATGTTACGGATATGATGTTATATTTTTAAATGAACCAATAGATTTGTTGGTTGATTTCAATGGCACTAATTTACTCAAATGTTTCTATAAAAATATGGAAAGATGGAGTTTTACTTTACAATTATACGTTTTATTTACTATGGGCACAAATAGAGAAACAAGCTGAGGAACAATAAAAAAGACAAGATAATTTTTATAGAAAGATCTGCACAAAGTGTAATAGAAATAATTTCTAAACTGATGATTGAACAAAATATATTACAAAAATGTGAATATGACATTTTAAAACTGTATTATAATTATTTATGTTTAAAATGATGATGAAAACGAAATCATTATATATTTAAAGACTGATCCAGAAATGTGTTATCAAAGAATATACTTAAGACATCGTAAGGAAGTAGACAATTAGTGATGGTATTAGGCTCACTTTTCTGGCCTCTACCAGACCCAAGATGGCGGCCGGCCCGCAGTCCTTCCAGCCCTGTGGCAATTTTCCCTCCCTAAATTTCTCTCCAAATTCCCAAATTTCCCTCCAAATTCGCTCGTTATACTATATAAAATGCACTTTTTCCAAGATGGCGGCCTTTCCCTTGTTATACTATATAAAATGCACTATTACGCTTCAGGTACTTCCGGCGTCCGTCGGCTACCTTCGTACGCTTCGCACTCGTCGGCTACTGGTCTGGCGCGCATGCGCGGGGACTTTACTATTGTGCTACATTAAACAGCTGTACTCTGCATCTTGCTACCAGCACTCCTAGCAGTGAAACAAAAAAATATATTTATATTAAACAAGTTAGACAAAAGGCTATCAACCCCCCGTGGTCCAGTGATTAGTGTACCCGACCATGATGATTTGTAATGGCCCAATTGTAGTGAAAGTTATACATGATTGATTTTGAAATTGCCAAGACTGTGGACCCTGGGTCGGATGCAGAACCACTCGGACACAAGGTTGTTTTTTTAACATATATCACTAACATATAACTTATTGATTCCAGTTTCCACACCACCCAGGAGGTAGGGTCTCGGTGCGTTAGGAGTATCTATATTGGGCTCCTTCCCCTATAGGCCTATCCCACAAAAAAACCTATCCTAAAATAAAAAAAATAAAATAAAAGTAAAAATGAACAAACACACAACATGCACAATAAAAAATAACAAACGCAATATTTCATATATACACTATAACAAATGTCACAGCGCACCTGGTGGCAAAGCTTTGAACTATATATTAAATATACTTTAAAAAAACTAAGATTTAACAGTGGCCCTAGCATGCGCTCAAATCAGGTTTCCACACTACCCAGGAGGTACTTATCACAGCGTGTTTTGTTTATAGTGAGTTTCCCCAAGAGGCCTAGTCTCACTAGCCGTGAGAACGGCTGTTTATTGTAGCTTACAACTACATTTTTAATTTTTAGGAGATGGCGACTAGTGTGACTTTTTGGAAGGCCGTCACTTTCTATAGTGGTGGAGGGGCTACAGAATTAAAAAAAAAAATACTTTTTTATTGACCCATGTTTCCACACCACCCATGAGGTAGGGTCTCGGCACGCTTTTTATTTTAGTGAGTTTCCCCAGTGTAGGCCTAGTATCACTAGTCGTGAGAACGGATGTTTATTGTAACTTGCCCCATCCATTGCAAGTTACGGTGGTAACCACTCCATAACAAAATTGCTACCTCCCAGTGTTATTTTTGTATTTATTTTTTTATGTCCCACTGTAAGTCTAGTCGTCACTTTACTCAGTGAAGCCTTTCAATGTGACACGTAAATCTTACAGCGGGCTTTTCAAGTGTAATACAAACATCTCACACCCTGGTTTTACAGGTTTTAAGCCTACCATAGAGTGTACCATTCAACTAAACTGTACGAGGGCCCGTACTGCGACTCGAGGTCTTACGGGGTTAACTTAGTCCAAAGCTGCAGGACTGTCTCAGGACTTCCGCGTTTTACGGCTGCCTTGGAGAACAGTCGGACGATATTTTATTAAATTTGGGCCGTCCTCAACTCGACAGTTCATGTCCTGGACGTACGGAGTTTAGGCCAGCCATAGAACACACATTCACACAGAGATATCTGTATTACATACATGGTTATTATGTTTAATGTAAAACGCTTCACTTACGTTTTGATACTGTATAATATCTTCCCAGTCTACTTTGTCTGCAAAGTCATCAATAAGTTGTTCTGACATAGTCTGGTATTTACTTACTATTGACCAACAATCGATATTTAAGTTAGGAGCCATTTCCCTCGGTATATCTTCAGGAAACTTTGTCCTTTTTAAAATCGAACAACATTTTACCCTGTGTTGGTAAATTCTCAACATATCTAGTGAAAAATCATAGTGGGCTGACAGTAGGTCCCATTTAACTTATCTGTCAAATTTCAAAATAAAACTGTCGGTCATAACGCCGACTGGAGCCTTCGGCTCCTTTGAGAGCATAGTCCATGTGTCCTCCATGGTGGTTAGAGACATATGTCCAATCTAAAGTTTCGACAGTCTTTTATACTCTTGCTGTGCTGCTTTAAAGGCGTACCTGAAGTAACAATTAACGTGTATAGGTAATATACAAGCGTTTGAACAAGTATTTGAACAATCATTCGGTAGTTAATCACGTTAGGATGAAATTCTTTTGAAAAATTGACTTTTTCCAACCCTTTACTATAAATTTTAGTAAAAGGTTTACAAAGTGTGTGAATTAAATTCTCATCGTATTCTATACTGCCCTTTTCCCACTTTATTCCGTGCTAATGTCAGATTAGCCATCTAGCTGATATTTGTTGTTTTTAATCAAGTGCACACTTGCAGTAAGGTGACTTGAAAAGAATTTGTGTTTAAAAATGTTCGCTTACTATTGCCAATTCTTTAACTATAAAGCAGTTACTATTATCTGTAAAAGCTTAAAATTCAAATACCACATCCATTGACTATTAATTTCACAAGTTAATCTGTTAAAAATGTACGGAGATGGACTGTTGAATCCCCCACAGAGGTATTGTTTTATAAAATCTTCGTCGTAAAACAACTCTCAACTCCAACTGTATTAGCGGTCAGTTGGATAGAAACTGCGGCCACTCATCCGAGTTAAGTGACAAAGTGCTACCTGGGAGGTTGGGAGTAAACTGAGCTTGCTCACTCGATTTAAGTGTTAAAGTACTTCCAAGGAAAACATTTGGTGCTCCAAAGATCGATAAAACTTTAACAACTTTTTCGTTAAATACAAATAAATTTTATTATTATCTTTGAGGGCTTTAGAAATGTTATTAAAATTTACATAAAACTGATTAAATGCATCAAATGACCAGTAAACATAGTCGTATCCTCCGTTGAACATAACTCCAAGACCATAGTCTCGGTTTTTAAAAATCCCAACGGTAACTGATTTGGAAAAGTTTTCATTTAGAAAGAAACCCCGTTTTAGGAAAATACCATTCAACATGTCGATGGGCTCCAAGAGTTTAGGCAGCGGGACAATCTCACCAGACGGCTCCATGATCTCGACTGCATTTGGAAATTCAAATTCTAACCCTTTAGACTGACTAATTACGTCATGCTTTTTACTACGTTAGTCAGTAAAGTGTACATCAGGTACAAATCGTGAATTATTAAATAGTAAACTGTAGTCTTGTCCGGTACGTTATTTTTAAATTCAAATTCGATGCGTACATCGACAGGTCCAGACTTGATTGAATCATTCTGCTTGGAGCAGTTGATTACAAAGATTAGACATTTTGATTTGAAAGTTTCTAGAATACAATAGGTATTCTAGAATACTTCTAGGAATAGAACAGGTAAATTGGAAACACTGTAGTAGGAAGACTGAAACCTCACGTACATTTCATAGGATTAACTCCAATCCTCTCGGATATTGTCGTAAGGATAGTACTGTGAGTTGAGGTATAACTTGATATCCATTTAATCAGAATGGTCAAAATTTTACATGTTCCTTTTTTATGTTGGTTTTCCTATCGGTTTGAAACGCAAGTATCACATAGCGGGGGTTTTCTGTATGAGATGATGTTTTGACAGTCCAGTTGTGTCTCTTTGTTTGCGGGAGCGTGGGATACTCGTGGCACTCCCACGATCTAAAGGGGAGATGAATTGGCGTGTCTTCATTAACGAGTTTTAAAAGTTTTTCTTTGTAACTGTCGGAAACAGTCAAGTGTGGTACACTCCAGTACAAGTCGGTTATTTCCAGGCTGTGTGTTAATACATCCTCTGATAACCACACATCCGTGTCGTTGGCTGACCGCAACAATATCAGCTCTTGTTTTACATTTACAACAATTCTTCTGTAATCTTCCATGAAATCAAAGAGTAATTTTAATGGAATGGTAAAAGTTAACTCAGTTGTTTTTTGTGATGTCCCTGGTCCGAACCAACAAGCATTTTTCAATGCATTTGTTTCATTCTGCCTCAGTGATGATAAATTCTTAATAGATGATACAACACCCAAGATTTTAGTCCGTTGTACTATTATACCAAATATTTCGCTA
>JAQJVL010003683.1:0-56477 GCA_035578905.1 Stictocephala bisonia | reverse complement strand
CTGATATAAACCAACTATCAGATTTTATTTGAGCCAAAAAGTGTCAGCTAAACAAGACCAAGTGTGCAATAGTGTAATAGACAGCTAGTGCTGTGGCAATACTATTAGTCAAAACAACCGAACCTCATGTCTGGTAGAGAGTTGTTAAAGAGCTAAGCATATGTACAATTGTCAGCATTCGGTAAGCTTTTATTAAAAATTAGTATCTAAATATATCTGGAAAAAATTCAATTCAAACATTTTAACAAAACTCTGTGAACTCAACAGAGGGAAATATGAAATTTTTTTGTTTTATTGTAGAAAAAATATGCATCACTTGATGTTCATCAGTGAACTTGAGAAACTGGGTCTAGCGTGGTCAACAACAAGTTTTGAAAACTGTGACAAGGAAGATGTTGTCAGGATTTTACTCTCCAAGCAAACCCCGCATGCAGTGGAGCTGGCAGCAGCGATGGGTCATGTATTTAAACTAACCAACATACAGTATTGGGACAAAATTTTGCACCTCCTCACCTCATTCAGTATGGTAAGTATATAATTTGTGTTTTGTCTAATATATATAATTTATGTTTTTATGATTTTGATTTTTTCTCTGTATGCTCATAATTATTCTTTGTAAATTTGTATGAAAATGTATTTTAACATAAAATGGTAAACCATACAAAAGAATCAGTTTTAGTAAATTATATTCTGAAATCATTTATTAAAAAGAAGGTATTTATTAACAATTTTTAATGTTTGGTTGGATGTATCATATTTCAATATATCATATTCCAAGATAGTACCTTACAATGGGAAGTTTTTACAAGGAAATTAGAGGAAAGTATTAATGGTAAAAAGAATATTATGTATAAAATGGTGAGGAATAAAAGAAGAGCTGTAGACGATGTTGATATTGAAATCAGAAGATCTCGAGCTGGTTGAGAAAGACAAAGAAACAAAAGAGTTGTATAAAAATTATTTTCACACATTCCTAAATCAGGCAAATATTGAGAAAGAAGAGAAGAAAATAAATAAGTAGAACTACAAAGAGTACAAAGGATAACATGGTATGGGATTGCGGTGGATGTAAATAAAGGAAGGTCTCCTGGACCAGACAAAGTTACGGTTTAAATGTGTAGAAATACAAAGAGTACAAAGGATAACATGGTATGGGAATGCGATTGATGTGAATATATGAAGGTCACATGGACCAGACAAAGTTACGATTGAAATATATAGAACTACAAAGTTTACATAGGATAACATGGCATGGGATTGCGGTGGATGTAATTAAAGGAAGGTCACCTGGATCAGACAATGTTACGGTTTAAATGTGTAGAAATACAAAGAGTACAAAGGATAACATGGTATGGGAATGCGATTGATGTGAATATATGAAGGTCACATGGACCAGACAAAGTTACGATTGAAATATATAGAACTACAAAGTTTACATAGGATAACATGGCATGGGATTGCGGTGGATGTAATTAAAGGAAGGTCACCTGGATCAGACAATGTTACGGTTGAAATGTGTAGAAATACAAAGAGTACAAAGGATAACATGGTATGGGATTGCGATTGATGTGAATATAGGAAGGTCACCTGGACCAGACAAAGTTACGATTGAAATGTATAGAACAACAAAGTTTACATAGGATAACATGGCATGGGATTGCGGTGGATGTAATTAAAGGAAGGTCACCTGGATCAGACAATGTTACGGTTGAAATGTGTAGAACTACAAAGAGTACAAAGGATAACTTGACGTGGGATTACAGTGGATGCGAATAAAGGAATGTCACCTTGATCAGACAAAGTTACGGTTGAAAAAATTTACGGCTGTTTGATATCAACAGGATCTTAGTACTTTCAGGATGAAGGTATTTATTTTCATACGGGTATTTCCTTTTGCTCATTTAAGGAACTATCTCATGAAATTTGGATGGATAAATCAAATGTTTTGTATGTTTTAGGTTGAAGAGCTCACAACATTACTTCCGAAACTGACAAGCCTAAGTCACTTGTTGGATCATAACATATTTACAAGAGCTTGGAACTGTGCTTTGATTACCCCTTTCCTTAAAGGTAAATAATGATAATAATAAATCTTTATTTGTCATATGAATACAAAAAATATTGACATCATCAGAATTGTAGTTTAACTACAAAGTAAAAATACTATTTAACAGTAAAGAAATCACTGTACATTGAGTTTACACATATTTAAATATTATATAAAATTATTAACTTTCCAAAAAAATAATGTTAAATATTTATCAATTGAATAAATTAATTCAAGGTTTACATAATATAAAATATAGACTACTCAGTCTCAGAGATACCACTGAGTATGCCACATCACAGCATGGGCGAAACGTTTGGTGATGTGGATATGTCACTGTAAATAACACCTGGACACGGTCGTTACATGATTAGTTATTAGTAACCAGTGTCATATTTTAAAAGTTTGATTTAAAATTATTAAGGTTATTGCGAATTTATTTAATGAAATGTTGAAGAGCAATTTCAGTGTTTAATCCTTCTCAAAACGCAAACTGTGATTGTGAAACAAATGTTGTCTAATAAAAAAAGTCAATAATCTACTCTTAACAACTTTCTTTAGTAATTTAGACAAAAATTAATACAATAAGATTGGTCTATAATTTTCTACAGAATTAAATGAGCCTTTTTTAAAAATCGGTACAATCCTGGCTAATTTTAACTTATGTGGAAATATACTACTTAATAGAGACATTTTGCAAATATATGTAAAAATTGTAAGTATAAAATCTGAAATATTCTTTACTACAGTAGTGCAAACTATCTGACCTTACTGCTGAAGAAATTAGAACTTTTATTTTAATCTGATTTGGATAGTCGTAATCGGAATAGCTGTAGGCACTTGTATAATGTATATAAATGTAACTATACGACTCTGTTTGTAGTCAATTAAAACAGTTGGAGATGATGTTCCTAAAAAGTTGAATGTTGTAAAGAAAATAAGATTATGTTTTCTATATAAAGCAAAAAATTTTAATATTTTATAACTGCTCTGTTTTAAGCATTTACAATGAGTCAAAATATATAGTATTTGAAAAGATACAAATTATTTTGTTGTGAGTAATCTGCTCGGAACATAAGATTGATCTAGTCAACTTAAATGCCTTCTTTATTTCTATTTTAAACAACTACGATTATTGATTCCGCGACACAGGAGCGCCATTTATCGAGCTTAGCTCACGGGGCTTCCTAAATACCTACCATTCAAATATCACTACGGCTACTATCATACTGACTTTATTAAGTATACTGCATATTTTGTAGGAGTAAGTGGTGTAACATTGATTCTGTAGTTGATATGTCCTAGTAAGGGGTTATCCTAAAAGACCAATAAAAACTATTAATGTACTGTGATTAATAGTTAACTATTAATAGATAATTATTAATAATTCAATCAATTTTTAAATTAATACTTATCTAATTAAATATTAGATAACTATTAATGTATTCTTAATCATGTTTCATTTTATTTGAATTAATAAGTGGTTAAACTATTGCACACTTGTTTTAAAACAAGTTTTTAATCATACAGATAGAAGACACCCAGGCTTGTTTATGCACACTAACTATCTTGGTCTTCGCATGTGGACCGACCAACTCCTGAAGACTAAGATAATTATATATTTGTAGTCATCTTTTTCGAAAAATTATAAACTTGATACTATTTAGTTTTATGTAAAAGGAACACGTAGGCACCCTTCCTTTGCCTATGACTTGTCCCTTAACCCATGAGTATTAATTATGGAATATTAACCATAGTTTATGCAAATTCATAAAGTCAAGCAGTGATTTAAAAAAAATTATATTAATTTTATTACTCGGCAATTGTTTCAAAGAAAAGGAAGAGTTATAAAAAGGTCAATAACTACAAATAGGCTTGTAAATAACGAATCTGTATTTCTAAGTTTTAACACTTAATATGAATACATTTAAATTCAAACTAAATAATTTGTGTTACACTTATTAATATTTATAACTATCTAAAATATACTAAACAATACTTAAACTCAAACAAAAAATACTATTTACACTCAATCTGTAGGATACAATATTCTAAAACAAACAAAACGTGGAAATTCAAACAAAACATGCTGTTTCACTTACTTAATATTTAACTTTTTTCTCACAAAATTAGCCTGACCTCAATAATAATGTTTTTTTTCTCTGTCCTCAATAATAAATGTTTCAAATATAAACAGCAGTTGAAAATATATACTTTTATTTGGTAAAATTCATTCAATGTTATGTTACCATCTTTTTATTTAAAACATAATAGGAAGTAAAAAATGCAGTTTGACGCTCATATATAATGCAAACATTTTCATGCAAGTTAGTAGTGCTCGGCCAAGTCTACGGTTATAAAAATTTTACTGTATGTTTATTTTTGTTAAACATATTATTTGAAAATGCAGTATACGTTTTGGTGCTGCTCATGATGAACTGAGAGTATATAAATTGAATTTAAAGAAAAGAACAACAAATTTCATTATTCTCATTTATATGTATATGTTTATTGGTAACGAAAGAAGATTAAAAAAGCATGAAAAATTACTTAAAAATCAAGTAGACAAAAATTTTTACTATATTACCATTAACATATTACAATTATGGCAAAGGAATGGCTGAGAATGTCGGTACTGACATCAAGTCACAGTTTTTTTGTATTAAATATAGAATATTTTTTATTAATAAATACCAAAACATAGTTGCCACAAAAATCTGTAAGATGCCCTTGGTGGTGTGTATCCTGTTTAGAAGGAGGGATATATTTTCTTACTATTACTAATGTTGTCCTACAGGGATTTCCATATTTTACATGGAATACTTAATGGCGCATTCCACATGGTAATGGGTGGCAAGGGTAGAAAGTTCCATGAATGCATCACATCACATCCTGCCGTGGTTTAAATCTAGTTCCAACAAAGATATACGCATCATCAAACAAAATTATTGTTTTTTCCTTGTGAAAGAAACTAATGTAAATGTTTAGTTACTTTATTTAAGAAGAAATGATTACTCTTTTTTTACTAAGATCTATGTTAAAAACTTTGCTATATACGTAAGCCTAAAACTTAGATTTATTAGTTAGCATCATTTTATTATATAGTTGTTTGTATTTTGTTTACTGTTTTATGAGACATAATAGATACTAACAACTTTAATAAAATGTTCTGTACTGAACATTATCAGACTTTTCAAATAAATGTGTTATTTGCTTGAAGTATTTCGCCTACAAGGTAGTTATCATTGGAAAAAAATCAAATGAAATAAATTTGTTCCAAAATCTAATAATATAACTTTTATAACAAATGGTGTAACTTATTTAAAAATTAAAAATGAGTTTTACATTTGAAAGAAGATATATAACTAATTCATCAGTTTTATCTAATTAAATCATGCATTTATTGTTCGTGTGTAAAAATGTTCTAAAACTGGAGGACAATATTTTATTTTTAATTTGATTTTTATTATTAATTTATATTTTATTTATTAGATTTTTTATTAGATTTATAAATTTATTAGATATTTTATCATTTAATTTGATTTTGAAGTCTATTGTCATGAATATTTAATTATCACTTGGTAATAAACGCCTTTTGATAATTTACTCTATCCAAAAACTTGAAATTTTTGTTTGTCACCTACTTGTTGGTTGGTATGAAAATAATGTATTGGATGTCTCATACAATTTCAATGCCAGAAGGCTTTTTATTTCTAAAGAAATTTTAAGTGTACAATTTTTTAACAAAACCATGAATCAAACCCGGATACTATGTAAATAACATGTATGTTATTTTAATAAACATATGAATCACCTATAATTTGATTGCTCTTAAGTTAAACACAATCTCATCATAGATATCAAGACCCCTTAGTTTTTCAACACGTGTCACAAAAGGCGGTCACTGAGGGTACGACAGTGGCGCCTCACGGTCAGGCGCTCCACTATCGCAGTTGTGCGATTTCCTGGCTGACAGTTTGATATGTTTTTGACAAGCGCTCCACTGTCGCTTGTCCAAGATTATTAATAATGAGTGAACCTTTATATAAATATATAATAGAGAATGCAAGAACACACAAACTGTTTGGTGTCATCACTTCCTATGTTTTAACCCTCTAAAGCCTGGACGTAAGGAATAATGATGCACTTGATGTAGTAACTGACTAACTGGTATAGTTTAGGCTTCTTGGCGCCCAAGTGCCATCAATTTTATACTTGAGGTAAACCTTTGTTTGAAACCTACAGAGAAATGTTCAAAATTTGTCTGTATCACTTACAAATAAGATGGCAGCCTTCAAAGATAGAAATCAAAATGGACATTGCACTGCTTGTTGCATTCTCGGGCTGTGACCTAAAACGGTTTTTTAGTTTTGAAATCTGATAAAATTTTCATTGAATTTTTTTTTTTATTTTTATTTTAACTTCACTTGCCAATTCACATGATCTACAAGCCTGTGCGTGAACTTACTGAATGGTTGGCTCAGTGGGGATTTGAACTTTGGACATGGCCCTCCGCAGTCCGAAGCCTTAGGCACTGGGCCACCATGAATGCAAATTAAAAAGGTATCACATTTTATGCAGCCTTAGTCCTTTGACAAGTCCTTTTTCATAAAATAGCTCAATGTTTAAATGGTCATAGGACTGTACGTGTATGGGTGGGCGGGTGGGTCAATACTACTGTACGTGTATGGGTGGGTGGGTAGGTCAATACCACTGTACGTGTGTGGGTAGGTCAATACCACTGTATGTATGTGGGTGGGCGGGTAGGTCAATACCACTGTACGTATATGGGTGGGCGGGTGGGTCAATACTACTGTACGTGTATGGGTGGGTGGGTGGGTCAATACTACTGTACGTGTATGGGTGGGTGGGTAGGTCAATACCACTGTACGTGTGTGGGTGGGCGGGTGGGTCAATACCACTGTACGTGTATGGGTGGGCGGGTGGGTCAATACTACTGTATGTGTATGGGTGGGCGGGTGGGTCAATACTACTGTACGTGTATGGGTGGGTGGGTAGGTCAATACCACTGTATGTATAATACCACAGTGTGTGTATGGGTGGGCAGGTGGGTCAATACCTCTGCTGGCTTTGTTTTTGAGCTAACTAAATACAAAGATAAATAAGAAGGTAGCCCTCCCTTTCATTCTTTCACTGAATAACTTTTAATAATGTTTGAGGTACATTAATAAGGTCATAAATAAGTATTAAATAAATAAATGATCAACTTAAAGACCAGAAAAACAAAGTGTTGCTTATTTTTTACTAAGAAGACATTTTACTTAGTAGTACAAAAGTTTACATTTTTTACTTTATGACATAAGCTGAATAAGAATTTATTACAGCTGAGAAGCCACTTAGTGAAGAGACCAGACACCGCCTGCAGTGTTGCTTGGAAATGCTGTACTGCTGCCCGGTGCCACGTCAACTGAACCTGACTTTGCTGCAGCAAAAGTGTGAGCAGCTCTGCTGTACTGATTGGGTTGACAGACTGCAGCCATTCTTAGGTCTACATCAGTCACAATCCACATACATCAAACAAGAACCAAGCTTTTAAATTGTTTCATTCACACATAAAAGTAGCATTACATAATATCAGAATTATATTACTTTATCACAGGATATACTCAGGACATGATGAATGTGATGTTCTCAGGACATGATGAATGTGATGTTCTCAGGACATGATGAATGTGATGTTCTCAGGACATGATGAATGTGATGTTCTCAGGACATGATGAATGTGATGTTCTCAGGACATGATGTATGTGATGTTCTCAGGACATAATGAATGTGATGTTCTCAGGACATGATGAATGTGATGTTCTCAGGACATGATGAATGTGATGCTCTCCAGTTTATTATATATATATTTTGTATTTGAAGTATAATAATTGTTCACTACTTTTTATGAAATGTATAGTTGTAATTTATTGTAAGTATCTATGTTAGCAATAAATAATTAAAATAAATATGTGTACTGCTTGATATTAAACTTGTCATCGAATTTTGTAAAAGTGCTTGTAATAATTCTACAGACCTCACATATCAAGAATTTACTAAACAAAATATGCTCAGTTACGATTGTCATAAGTCTTTTACATTTAAAAACCATTTAGTAAACATTTACATTTGTAAATTTTTACTCTCAATCTACATCATTTATGATATTCCCAATACCTTGCGCAAATGAATATGATTAAAAACGGAGGTGTCATTGTCAAGGATACCAAGTTATGGCACGGAAACATCACTTTGTGATTTATTGTAATAATGTCTTTTAAAATGTAACTGGCCACGGACTACAGAAGAGTATATTGTAAGGATTCTCAACCTGAATAATAATAGTGTTTACTAAATGTTTAGAAACGTAAACTAAATTTTTAATCATTCTAATGCATCTTATTTGCAATACGATATTAATCGTTTAGTACCATAACAATTTGATTTAAATTGACATACTCAAAAATTTTCTGTAAGAACCACTCAGCAAACATTTATGAAATAAATAATATAATTTCCGTCATAATTTCACAGATCTCTAAAAAAATATTAATAGTTAATTGTTATTTATATACATATATAAAATTCTACAAAATGTTAAATATACGATCACATTGACACTGTGTCAAATTCAACTTGTATTTCTCAAACAAAAAATTATATGCAAGCTAGAACAAAACATCTTTATTACACATTTTGAGCAGGATTATGCATGGAGTACATTAATTATAGTAAAATTATCCATGTACATTTTGATTGAGAAATTTAGGTCCTCAAAGGTGACTTGATTGAAGGTTCCTAAAAATATCATGGGTTCAAAACAGCAATGGTGCTAATTTGAAGAAAAGAGGGCCAAAAGCCTTTATTTATCTGTTTCTGCTATATAACAAAAAAAATAATCAGGTTTGAACTGGAACATTCCTGTCTCCAGTCGTCTATTAATCGCAGCCGTTGTGGTCAGTTTTTTTGTAGTCATCAATTGTGAACCCAATTTTTTTTGACAGCGTCACTGAATTTATCCTTCACATGGTCACCGGAATACTGATCACGTGTCAGTATCCAAGAAGACACTGAAACAGATCAACTAACAATATTAAAATATTTTTTAAAGGGACAAAAAACAATAGCATAAATTCTTACTTTTCATAAACAAATCTAACATCTATAAAGCCGCATGTGTAACTCACTCAACCTACTCATTCACTTACATAAACAAATTCTAACCTACCTTTAGATTAGCTAGAAACTTTGACACACTTATGGCTTATACCGAGCAACTGAAGGTATAATTGCAAAAACTACAAATTTTTTTAAGGTAGTATTTATCTATAGTTTAAGATAGTAGTTTACATCCCCCAAAAATGTAAGATAGTGACTGTAATATTTTTATCTGAATGCAGAATTTCACGTTTGAATATAGCTTTTCTTATTTATTATTTATATTATTATTATATATCTTTTCCAGAGATCAGGTGAAACAGATCGAAGGTGTTTCTTACATAAAGATTCCATAGTAACCATACCTCTGCCTTTCTCATTAGTATTTGTCATATTGACTTTTGCAATTTTTTCTTTTACATATGCCTATATCAACTCAATTGCGTTAAGTTCACAATGAGCAACCGGCAACCAGAGCAATTCTACGTCATGTCGAAGATCTCTTGTAATTACATCAAGCTGTCCTTCCGTTCTCTTGAAATAAGCTTTGGTTAGTTTCTTATAAGAGTCAGTATTGTTTGGTAGCCCTAGGCTGTTTTAATTCGTCCAGGATATGATGGTTGATTTCTTCTTTGACATTGTTGGATTTCTTGTTGATGGGTCCAGTTTGGTATATCTGTGACAATAGCATATTTAGGTGGCTGAAGTGATAAAACCTTTGGGAACCATTTTTGAAAGCGTGTGGAGTTCATTTATTTATGGTAGTCTCCAGATCCATTCTTCCCTACACAGTTCAGCTCCATTGAGGAATTCATCTTCACTGCCTATGTGTAGGATGACTACCCACTTTCCTGCTCCAGACAGTAAAAGACTCGCTCCCATACATAGATTTCTGAGGTATCATAAATACTTGATTGAAGGTTGCAACTCACTCAATCATTGAAGATACTCATGTCTTCCTGTTTGGATTTACCAGCTTAAGTGTTCAATCATTGCCTTTGTCTTAACTTGAGCACAGTATGCATATTCAATAGCTGCAGGATAGTTTTGTGACTATGAGAACTTTTGGAAGATAAATTATTTGTAAATATGATTCAGATTCAGTGGTTTATTTATCAAACTAATTAAATGCTAAACTTTGTGATGTAGTCTCGTTAAGGAATTATGATCAGTAATTCATTATTGAATAAAGTCCTGATCACACACACTTTGAATAAAATAATAATAACAAACTGTCATTATTATTTAATTAATACTGCCATTAATTGTAATAAATTGCAGTTAACTGTCCGTTACCACTATGCTTGGTTGACAGAACAATACTATTTTTTATTTTATTTTTTATTTCACATAACGTTTACATAATTTTACAAAATTTTATTTGTAAGTAAACAGGTGAAGAGTCAATGTCCTAAAAACTAAAACTATCCTAAAACTTATTCTAAAATTACATATCAACGATCAAAGAGTTATCACTTAAAAACTCTTCTACATCATAATATTCTTTCTGAATCAGGAAGTTTTTAACAATTTTTTTAAACTTAATAATATTTAGGATTTTTAGATTAGACGGAATTTTATTGTAATACTTTAGACCAATGTAATGAGGGGAATTTTCAAATAGTTTTAGCCTATGAATTGGATATTGGAGTTGTTCTCTGAATCTTGTGTTGTAAATATGGCTGTGCTGTTTATTTAAAATTAAATCTTTATTTTTATGTACAAATAATAAACATTTGAAAATATACATGGAAGGAAGTGTTAGAACATTCACCTCTTTGAATACAGATCTGCATGATTGGTTATGGTCCATAAAAAGCATTGTTCGAATGTACGTCTTCTGAATTTTAAAAATCTTAAGAATATCGGTTGAGCTACCCCATAGTTCAAGACCATACTGGAGCAGGGAACCAAAGCAAGCATGATACACTGTCATTCTAACACTCAGCTCCACAGTTCCTCTCAGAATATACATTTGGAAACATAAGGAACTTAATCTTTTACTCAGTGCTTCTATTAGGGGTCTCCATGTGACGTTTTGATCAATGATTAACCCCAAAAACTTCACCATGTCTTTGATAGTTATGATGTTGTCATCGATGGTAATGGAATTACTAAAAGGGCATTTGTTATGTTGTGTTTGAAATTTTATTATTTCAGTTTTTTCCTTATTTAATTTAAGTCCATTTATATCAAACCACTGCTTTATTTCATGTAAAACTCTTTCCACTGCTTTCTTTAATTCATTATCATTTGAACATTGATTGATAACACACGATATAAACATAACAACATGATATAACACAACATGATATTGATAACACTTTACATTGATATATTTATTTATTTATTTATACTAACTTAAAACTAATTTAGCTATAAATAAGCAGATCAAGACATTGTATTTCTCATATTTTTTTTTTCACTGCAGATGTTTAAATAAACAGGTATATTACGGTATCTGACAAAGAAATGAACTATATAAACTGCAATGTGAATTAAATATACTATGGTTTACTGTCAGTAAGTATTCTGCTCAACATTATATTCTTGAAAAACCTCTGTTTTAATTTATAATATTAATTAACCATATTTTTACACTTATATAACATTATGAGATATGGGCAAATAAATGCAACTCTTACAAATAGAAATATTTATAAGTGTAACAAAGTTTATATTTTAAACTGGACTGAACATCTTTTGGAGATTTCTAACACTTTTTTTCGAAAAGTAAATTTACCAAATTATCCATTGATTTATTTAAAATGTTAAATAACACAGGAAAGTTCCAGGTTTACTTTGTGAGAGTTGATTGATCATTGTAAAGTTCCGTTTTCTCATTTCATAGTTGGGTTCTAATTTAGTACCTATATAATTATGTATTACTGAAGGCTTTAATTCGGATACTTTAATTATGTATCACTTAGGGTTTTATTGCGGATACTAGAGTAAAACCTTAACCTACCCACCCCTTCACGTACAGTGGTACTGACCCACCCATCCATCCATTCACGTTCATTGGTACAGGCCCACCTATCCACCCTACAGTGACACTGGTCCACCCATTCACGTACAGTGGTACTGACCCACCCGCCCACCCATTCACGTTCATTGGTACAGACCCACCTATCCACCCATTCACGTACAGTGGTACATTTTAAATAATCCAACACCAATAAATAACTCTCAAACAACAGTTGACTGTAGCATTGGTACTAAGCTCATTTGGTAACAGGTAAACATCTGGTAAAAACTTTTATTTGTTCAAATTAGTTAATTAATTCTTATTCATGTGAACGGCCTAGAGAAATACTTACTGGCATGCAAGAACCTGAAATCGAGGCAGGAGTATACCACTGACCAGGAGACGTAGTCGGTTGCTGAGACCCACAGGGGTGCAGTCACCTTCCCCAACACTGGAACAGATGTTAACTAAATATAGTACTATTGCCTGTAGAAACAAGAAGACTGTCCCGCTCATATGGAACCAGGGAAACTGTGTTTTCTGTTCTGTGAAATTAGTTCATGTTCTTTTTCAGGTTGCACCAGCAGTCTCTCTTTCGTCATCCCTCTCTCTGCCTCTCTCCAGCATATGCTGAAGAGACTAATATCTGAGATAATAGTAGGCTATGCTAAATAGTCGACCAAAAGCTTATTTGAAACTGTTCACCGTTAGATAGCAGTAACAGTAAATGCATTGTCTGTTTCTATAGTCATTGATAGTACTTTAACGAATCTAAGAATTAATTACAGGGTATAAATTTAAAAACTTCTGCCCTTCTGGCTCACAACACAGCGGACTTTTTGGCTTGATTTATAGTAACTGCGAGAACTACCAGGAGTTTGGGAATGCTATAATGAATTGTGTGATGATGTAAGCCGGCAGCAACTATAGTAACGCCTTTACGTTTTGAATGTTTGCGACGTTTGATTTCTTTGACAACACCTGTTTTATAACCTACTTGTTTGGTGGTGTGAATTTGAGTGTCAGTAAACATATTATGGTTGTCAACTTTACGTTATTGTTTCATATTGTTTATAGATTGTTCTTGTCACATTTTTTATGTCTTCCTTTGTTCATCTTTTATATATTATTTGTCGTATGTAAAATGTAGTACTTTTGACAACACAGCGTGTCAGAGTTAACTTACACTTAAATGCCATTAAGCACGCTCATGTCAAGTCTGACACACAATAAATACAGTATAGTTGTATTCCTACCAGAGCCAATTCACATGAACACCTGTGACTAAATGGTTAGGTAATAAAGGAGAATACATAAGGTAAACAAAGCCCTCATAACAACTTGACATACTAACATATTTTGAATTACAAACTTTGGGACTCAATAATCATATAAATGAAAAATATAGGTAGGTGGGTTATGAAAAGGCCCACCTACCATTTCTGTGTAGGGGAAGGGGTTAGATTCTTCAACAAGAGTCCCACATATGTGTAGGGTGTGAGTTTTTTCTGTGGTAGTTAAACGAAAAGTCATAACAAGGTTTAGGGCTCAAGATGGATATGTAATGATTCCACATATATTTATACTCTATGATTGCATCTATTTAAACATTGAGAGCTAGGCTAGTTCACCATATTTAAAACAGTCAATTACTTGCCAAATATTTAGTTAAAATACTAATCTGATATAGTCTATTTAGAAAGTAAGCTAACAAACGCACTGATGCGAGAGAGATGCACTGAGTGGTGGAAGTGAGAAAAAGATCTACTCTTCCCCCATTGTGTCATTCCATTAAAAAAATTGTCATGGGAACTAGGATTATGGTAGGCTGTGTGCTTGTGGCACAATAGCAAGCCCTGCCTGCTATGTCACTGGCAGCACTGACCATTAGTTGGTTTGATAAACAATAATAAATCAGGCTAAGAAACATTAAATTAAATGATTATTTATTATTCAAATAACACAATGAATAATTATGTAAACAATAAATAGCAAGTAAACAAATTTGTATAGTTCATTACAGTAATTTTTTTAAATAATGTTGAACACTTGGAGATGGAAGTTAAACACGTTGTTTGTGTACGGCAGCTAAGCAGAGGAACGATTCCCCTCTGCTGTTGTAACCCCTATACAAGCTAAATATAATATGCAGGTCACTTTCCCTGTGGTCCAACTATAAGAAGTATCACTAATATTTCCAACGGTATATTTTATATATTGAAAGGGTTCTATATTTACTAAACTGAATGCCATATAAACCAAAATGCCATAATAGCAACTCTTTTGTATATAAGGATGTTGACTTCTGTGGAATTTCAATGCCTGAATGTAATCAGGAGTAATAATGATTGATAAAAACATTACTGAACGTCTGATTTTTTAGTTAGCATATTCAGTGTTGGTAGAACTACAAAACAAGAGAACGTCACACAATACAAATTTATTACACTTTAACTACAACTATTACGGTGATAGATCTGGAATGATAAATGTGGTTTACCGAGATCTATTGCTTATTATCTCTTAATAAATTTGTATTATATGAATTTCTTCTAAACTTGGAAACATTTAAGTTGAAATCACGTTAAATTAATGATACAGCTGAAGTTGAATTAACATTAACGCCCTTAGAAGTGTCACAGGATCACTTCAGTTGTGTTAATGTATCTTAAAGACCATTTGACTCCTTGCATCGAGCATTCGCTCTCTTTTTACCTCTCTCTCGGAATTAGGGACACGAAGAATACAAAGCTTCCTTCTTTAAGGGAATATTAAACATCCTCAAAATTGTATTGGACTACATTTAAAAGAACTGTTAATATACAAGGATCGCTCAAGGAAATAGCATTTAAGAGAATTGGAAACACCTAGATCGTAAACTGTAAATTTTTATGTACAAGTATCAATTTTAAGACCATCTGATATTTCTTAAATAGAATAAAGTGTGTAATCATAACCGCAAGTTTGTGAGTTAATTGTTTGTAAATATAAAATACAATTAAAACATGATTTGAATAAATAAATTCAAGATAAGATTATTTAATTTTTAAATCTAATCGATACTTTTTTTAAGTAGTATACGCGATGAAAGGTTTCTGAGATAGTTGATGGAATGTGAAGATAAATAAATAAGAAAAATGTACTATCACTATAAACTAGAGATGATTTCATTAATGTTTTCTGAATGCGTTTTATATGGGTTTTTAAATTATTGGTTATTATTTGTTTGTTGGTATATGCATTACATTTATTGGTTAATACTTATTTGTTAGTATATGCAATACATTTATAGTTTATTATTTATTTGATAGTGTATGCATTACTTATGGTTAGTATTTGTTTTTAATAGCTAGAATAGTATTTATAGTTTATTACTTACTTACTTACTTACTTACTTACTTATCCGGTCCCGTTCCAGTCAATCCTGGGTCTGGGTTGTCACCAAGCCTCTCCATCTTCTCCTGTCCCTCCACATCTCCTCTCTCACCACTTCCCCCCACACACTCCCTCTCTTTTCCACGTCTGTCCTCACTCCATCCAGCCATCTTCTTCGTGGTCTTCCTCTGGGCCTCCTTCCCTCCATTTCCCATTCCTCCATCTTCCTCGGCAACCTCTCTACACTCATCCTTTTTACGTGACCATACCACCTCAACCTTGCTTGTTCCACTCTTTCTCTTATACTCTCCTCCACTACATCCTTCCTTATCTCACTATTCCTAATTCTATCTCTTCGAGTTCTTCCCTTTATTGCTCTCAAGAACCTCATTTCCCCTGCCTGTACTCTACTCCACTCCCTTTCTGACATCCGCCATGTCTCTGCCGCATAAGTAATTATAGGCCTATAGTAATTCTTGAACATCATTACCTTGGCCCTCCTTGGTACCTCTTTGTCCCATACTAGGTGTTTCACCGTCCGGAAGAATCCCGCTCCCATTCCTAATCTGGCATTTATTTCCTGTTCCATTCTTCCATCACTTGACACCATCGTTCCAAGGTATTTGAAATCATCTACCTTTTTTAGTATACTTCCATCTACCAATATATCTTCTTCCAAAACTGTGTCCCTTCCTACTACCATTACTTCACTTTTTTCCTTGCTTATCCTCAGCCCTCTCTCCCTCATCTTCCTACTCCACTTGTCCAGTTGTTCTTGTATCTCCTCCCTGTTTTCTCCCCACATCAGAATATCGTCAGCAAACATCATTATCTTCATCTCTTCATTTGTCTCCTCTTTAATTTCTCTCATCATTATCTCCATAACTACATTAAAAAGAATCGGAGACAGAACACTCCCCTGTTTCAGCCCTTTCTTTACCTTGAACCATTCTGTATTACCATCACATGTCCTAACTCTGCACTCGTGCACCCTATACAATTCCTTAACCCATTTCATCATATTTTCTGTCACTCCTATTTTTTCCATACTCTCCCATATACTTTTTCTCTTAACAGAATCGTAGGCTTTCTCGACATCTATAAACACCAGTATTAACTTTTTATTGAACTCCCAGTGCTTTTCAACCATTTGTCTCACTGCAAAAATCAAGTCGATCGTACTTCTTCCCTTCCTAAACCCATGTTGTTCCTCCCCTATCTGGTCCTCTCTATCACGTCCTTAATCCTGTTAAAAATTATTTTTTCAAATATTTTGGCAACATGGCTTATTAATGTTACTCCTCTATAGTTCTTGCATAGTCTTCTACTTCCCTTCTTGTGTATTGTTATTATTTCACCTTTCCCCCAGTCGTCAGGCACTCTTCCTTCCCTCCATACGCATGTGAAGACTCTCTTCAACCAATGTACTCCCACTGCTCCCAAAGCCTTTACCATATCTGATGATACTTCATCTGGTCCTGGGGATTTCCCACTTTTCATCTCTTTCACCGCCTTTTCTATTTCCCTCCAACTTATCTCTTCCCCTCTCTCCCATTGCTCCTCATTTTCGTCTTCCTCTTCTTCCTCATAGTTTTCATTCAACAGTGTTTGGAAATACCTTTTCCACAACTTTTTCATTTCCACTCCTTCCACCATGACTCCATTTTCATTTTGCATTGTTTTGGCACTTTCGGTCACTCTCTTTTTGTTCCTCATCATACTATAGAACATCTTTTTGTTTTGTTTTGTCCTAAGTCTTCCTCTAACTTTTTCGTGAAGTTCTCCCATTCCTTGTCCTTTGCGTCCTTTATTATTCTTCTGCATTCTCTCTTCTTTGCCAAATATTCATCTTTGTCTTCTTGCGCTCTGGTTTTCCACCACTTCCTCCATGCTTTGTTCTTCTCTTTTACTCCTTTAATTGTCTCTTCATTCCACCAACTTGTTTGTTTTTCTCTTCTTTTCCCCTTTGTTCTCCCACATACCTTTTCGGCTGCCTTTACTATTGTGTCCTTGAACCGATTCCATTCCTCTTCCAGCTCCCCTACCTCTGTTCTGGGTAACTCCTTTTTTACCATATTTCTAAATTCTTCCTTCTTCTGCTCCTCCTGCAGTCTCCATCCCTTTATTCTTTCAACTGGTTTTGTCGTTCTGCTCTCTTTTATTTCCATTCTAAACACCCCCACCAACAGTCTATGGTCCCCTCCTACGCTTACGCTGGGAATCACCTTCACATCCATGATCTTTTCTCCCCATTCTCTATCTGTTATTATATAATCAATTACACTTTTTACTATCCCATCCCAACTATACCTTGTTATTATATGGCTCTCCCTCTTTTGAAATCTCCCATTTCCAATTGTCAATGCATTTCTTTGGCACATGTCCAGCAGTCGTCTTCCTTCCTCATTTCTGTTTCCAAACCCAAAATTGCCCAACACCTCCTCAAACCCTCTTCTGTCGGTCCCAACCTTTGCATTTAAATCCCCCATTAATATATTTACATTTCGTATTTGGTCTTCCAGCTTTTCTTCAAACTCTTCCTTTTCTTCCTCTGAACATCCTGTCTGTGGTGCATACACCTGCATTATTTTTATTTCCTTGTTTTTGTTTCTAATCCTAACTGTCATCATTCTATCCGATATAAACTCCACTTCGTCTAGCATCTCCTTTATCCTCCTATTAACCATTACTGCTACTCCATTCCTTTTTGATCTTCCTCCACTCCAGTACAGCCATGTCCCTCCTCTCAACTCTCTACTTCCCTGCCCCTTCCACTTTGTTTCACTCAATCCCAGAATGTCTATTCTCCTTTCCTGCATCTCGTCTATCAATTCTTCTGTTTTTCCCGAAAGCGTAAGTATGTTCAGTGTTCCAATCTTTATCCTTTTTCGTTTCCAGTCACGTCCGTTACTCCTGTCCTTCCGAGGCTTGGTTATTGTTTTGAAAGCAATATCAACTTCGCTATCGGCTTGCTAGGCCTGACATAGCTGTTGTTTGGTATCTCTCTTAGTCTGGCTTCTACCCCACGAAGACCTGTCCGGCTTGGGTGACCCTACCGGTAGCAAGCTACCGCCGGCATAGCTCTCGGGGTTGTGGAAGCACGCAAGCCCCCCCGCCACGTCAAGGCAGAGATACCTTCGGGGGGGTTATAGTTTATAGTTTATTATTTCATATATTTGTTGTTACTACATGCAAAACATTTATAGTTTACTAGCTGAACCCGGCGGACGTTGTCTCGCCTTTCATTTTTCATTGACATACCAAAATAAAGCAATAAAAAGAATTATAGAAAAAAACCATTATTTATTAAATGAGTGCAAGAGGGTAAACAATATTTTTGGTCTTCTTATTTGGTGTATAAATGTAAAGGTTTTTTGGTGAGCCTACTCTCGAGCAAGCGAATACAGATCACCTGAGCAAGTAAAAGTAGTGTGTGCTACACTCTCAAGGTGATGTGTAGAACTACAATAAATCAAAACATATACAGTACTGTTGTTGTGAGAACTTCAATCTGCTTATGGCATGTGAAACTACATTAAACCACACAGTCATATGTTTTTTGTAAACAATTCAGATTCTCCATTTGTATAACATGGGATCTTTAGGAGCCCGTGGGGCAGAACCCTGTGGACGGATCTGCATCAAACTTCACAGAAACCATCTCGGGAGTATACAGGACAGCATCCTAAAGTTTCATGGCGATCGGTTGGATGGTTTGGCAGCGCATAAACTTCAAACATATATATATACAAACATCCTCTTTTATAAATATAGATTACTAGCTGTACCCGCCCGCTTCGCCGGTCATAATATTGAGTTTGATTTAGAACCTAATAGCTGAAAGAATTCGAGCATTTTTGCTTCTTCTACCAATATTAGATTTTTTAGGAGGCATGTCATAAAAAGTAAACTGCAAAACAAATAATTATTTATTTTTTATTTTCACGTTTCACCACATGTTTTAATTACCGAGGAAAAAAGGTTAACACCAAATACAGATCACTTGATCAAGTAAAAGTAGTGTGTGCTACACTCTCAAGGTGAAATGTAGAACTACAATAAATCAAAACATATACAGTACTGTTGTTGTGAGAACTTCAATCTGCTTATGGCATGTGAAACTACATTAAACCACACAGTCATATGTTTTTTGTAAACAATTCAGATTCTCCATTTGAATAACATGGGATCTTTAGGAGCCCGTAGGGCGGGAACCTGTGGACGGATCTGCATCAAACTTCACAGAAACCATCTCGGGAGTATACAGGACAACATCCTCAAGTTTCATGGCGATCGGTTGTATGGTTTGGCAGCGCATAAACTTCAAACATATATATTTATATATATACAAACATCCTCTTTTATAAATATAGATTTATTTTAAAGTATATGCATTTTTAAGGTTAATATTTACTTGTTAGTACATTAGGATGGTTAGGACAGCTTGGTAAATACAATAAGTCTGGACTTTACAATAGAAAGTATTTATACATAGGCAAGATCTATTAAATTGTAAATTTAAAATTATTTGGAGTTGTAACCAATATCAGCTTAATTCTGAATTATTGCCTAGATGATCAAATTATTTACAAAAATAGCTTTGATTAAACAGTTACCTATCTTGACTAATAATAATAATACTGATTGGTAATTATTTATAAGGTTCAAATTGGGGGTTCCTTTCTGTTTTATTAACATTTGGTATAAGTTTGTGTAAATAGGTTATGTAACACTAATTTCTTGTCCAAGTTTAAGGGTGACGAGGAATTTTCCCTCCTGCTTCTTTGGATCCATGTACGTTAAATAGCCGCTAATACTTGATAAGGAAAGTGAGCTGAAATATTAAAGAAAATAATTAAATGCATATATAAGTATATTTTTAAAGGGAAATGGTTATTTATGTGATCATTGAATACAAAACTCATTTAACTTTAGAAAACCAACAAACTTCTATAAAAGTGGATTGTTTATACTATATAATAAACATAAGTTTATATAATATAATGTGCCTTATTCATAAATATTAGAAACCGTCAGTACCCAAGCATGTCCAATTCCTCCCTTACATACATACTATACATACATAAATTGTTGGCCAAAAAAACAACTCTTAAAATCAATCTCCAGGAGAGGCCACTCTCGCTTCGAACACAGCTTAGTGAACAAGTAAGTACTAAGTGACCCTTGTAAATAGTAGTGTAGTGTAAATTGGTGATTAATTTAAATAGTATTGCTGTAGACCATGCCAACATTGTGGCAGGTCACATCCGATTGCTCGGCCAATCCAGTAGCCTCTATATAGTGTGAGAATTTTCCAATATGCTGATTAATTGGCTTCTGAATGGTATTAGAATATTCTATCTTGGGTCTAGACCATTCTAATTTATATTTCTGGAATCTTCTCGATTGCAGTGGCAACAAATATAAATTCACCCTTAAACCAACTAGTCAGTCCAGTGCTTACTTGTGACAGTAAAGTGATTATTTATTTAAAATTGTATATTGCAGATCCATTGTAGTTCAATTGTTGCATCTTTAACAATATTTTTTTCAATACGTCTTAAACGAAACTAAGTGTTGTGTTGTATTTCTTATTTTTTTATTTTGTTTTCTTCCTTAATTAACATTATTTTCCATTTTGTAGAGTTCTTTAATTTAATATAATGCAGCATAAGCTAAGTATTTTATCTTGAATATATTTAAGTTGTTTCTTTTTTTATAATTTCAGATAAAAATCTATTAACCCTCGATCCGGGCAAGTTAGCATTTGCGAACTGTTTTGGCGTTGCTAAAACGCGCAAGTTCGCAATTGCGAACTTCACGCCGCCCTTTGCTAAACAGCTCATAGAATGCACATATGATAAGCTACGGCAATGATTTTGATCTATTCGGAAACTACGTTAAACATCGAATAATTCTGTATAACTAAATAGTTGGTTATTTTAAATCAATATTTTACACGGCTTTGTGAAAGTAGCTATTTAATTCATGTTGTTGCCATATTGGACGCTTTGTACGATTCGTTGTTTTTTTGCACTCACGGCAAATACTTGGTTTTTATGTTGTAATTATCCGTTATAAATCGGTTTTGATGTGTCAGGTCATATATTATTTTATAGAGCATGTTTCTAGCTAAATTTTAGTATATAAATGAACTTTGTAGTGTTTATAGAAAATTTATCAAATATTTTTTGAATGTTGCTGTTACCGTGGCAACAAATTTTTAGGTTTTTGTATTGAATCCATTTATAAATTTATAAGACATATTGTATACTTCTAAACTTATATAATGTATATATTTTCTGAAACTAGATAAAATTTAGGACATTTTTGCTATCTCACATTTAAAAATTTATTATCACAACATTGTATCCAATGGGTACCCCCACCCCCTTTTGCGACTTATAAAAAAAATTTCCAAAGTAACGTACCATAAAAAAATCAAAAATATCTTTAGGTTAAGTTTTTTATACATTATCTGGTAGCCTACATTCTTGAGATCATTTTTATACCATAAACAAGTAGTTTTGAATTAATTTTTCTTCGTTTAAATGTTAGGTGAACACACTGATATCTGGATATGTTTCTAAGATATGCCATCAGTATCTAATATTCTTAAGTAAGTGGTTATTTTTGTGTTACAATTATTCATTTAACTATCATATCGAACTCCAAGTAGATTCATAATCATAATCTTATATTTTTCTCTTTACTATGTGGATGCCTTGCAGGTAGCAGGCCCGAGCTTAGTTTTTTTAGTTGTCCTAAATGTAGAACTTAACTGTGTGTTTTGCTTTTAAATTTTGTTATTGCATAAACTAAACGCGACAAAAACTTGCTACAGTCGGTTGAGTCGAGCGAGAGTCCAAGCATGTACTGAAGTTTGTAACCATGTTGTATAGTTGATGGAAACATATTATTATTATTATTAATTCAAAAGAGAGCTCCCCATCCAATACAGTTAGGCATAGAGTAAGAGGAAATATCGTTATATTCTGGTATAGGTTTATAATACTTTATCGAGCACGAAATCGGTATAGCATTGATTATAAAAACTCTACAATAGATAACATCCTATAAGGAATATCTGTGCCAGTAAATTTTATGTATAGTTTGTGTGGCCCGCAAACCACAGCTGGTTTAAACTGCATTACTTTTACATGGACTACACACACAGCGCTGCCACAAATGACTCACCAAAAACCGCTAGATATATTGAGACTCAAATTTAACATGTGGATTGGGAAATCTAATTGTGTATAAATCAATGGTAATTATAATACACTCACCCTAGTTAATTTTGGTAACTGTTACTGGAGTGCAATGCCGGATGCTTGCACACGATATTGTGAGATTTGGAGATTCGAAAAAAAGGCAGTCGTAAACATTAGAAGGTTTAGTTCTATTTCGTTACACAATAGCTTACATATTTAAACATAAACTTAGCTTACAAATTACTTAAACAATCTGTAGCCTAAGCCTATTATCCCTGTTCAGAACACATATATTATTCGTGTAAACTAGCGTATATATAAAGATGAGTAGTAATTAACAATATTATATTTTAATGATAACTATTATCTGTAGTTTATTTAATAATATCCTATAAGAATACTCGAAAGGATAATAAACCACAGTGTTTACATATATAGAACAAAATTTTATTATATTGTTGCTATGTTATAATAGGCCTAAACAATATTTAAAATAGTAAACAAGTTATAAATCATAATAATAATCACACATTTCAAAACACAAATCGTTACAAAATTAAATGATAAAAACAACAAAATAAAAATGCAGATAAGAGTAAATATCATACCTAAACAGTATTTAAAAATAGTAAAAAAGGTAAAAATCAATTGCGAGCTTTGTAATTAATTTGTTTACATATTACATTTTAACCACTTAAAAATATAAATGATAGCCACCTATCTTAAGTTATTAAATATTATACATTATGAAATATTAAGAGTAATAAATATTTATCCTACCCCAAACATTCTACATCATGAGAATATGAGAACATTTGCTGACTAATCATCTCCAGCGATATTACTTCGCCATTCCAGTATTTGATCTTCCAAATTCCAATACCAAACCAATATTTTGGCAGATTAGTTTATAGCCGTTATCATGTCTGGAGTTTACGTTCCAGCGTGTCCAGTTGAGATTACATTAGCCGTCGTTAGCCAAATACTTAGGTGTGACCTCGGTAACAGATTACCGTAGGAATTTAGTTTTACTTCACCGTACTTAAAAGTATCTATACTGACCAGCGATACAGATATTTAACGCCCATGCTCTAGTGAGGCAGGATCTATTCAAAAATGGTATCACTGAACACCCACACCTTGTGGCTGGAAGAGCCGTTGCATATACTAACCGTCCTGTGCTGACAGACAGTGTTCCTCCCTGCCTCTGGTCATGATGATTACTTGTACATTGTGACTCTGTGTTAGAGGATACATTTGGTTTTATAACACAGAACCATAGTGCGTCTCGGTATGTATAGAGACAAGGGAGATTTAGATTTTAATTCCTTGAACACATCTCGTGCAACACTCTGTTATTCCTAATCTTTTTTATAAATCTAATTGCTTTTTTGTAAACAGCAACAGTCTAATGGAAACAATAGATCCTGGCAGCAGGTCCTCCACATCACATTTCATAGAAGGCGGGGGTGGTAAACCCGCCGCCCACCACACCGACATGTAAGGGTGGGTGGGTGGTCAATACCAGTGTCACACGTGTATGGGTGGGTGGGTGTCAATACCACCCGTAAACGGTGTATATTCAATACCACCATACGTGTAAATCAAGAACCACCGTATGTGAAAACAGAGCGCTGACCCGAGTCATCTTAGTGTATGGGCAGGCTGGTGGGTCAACACACACTGTACGTGTATAATCGGGCGGGTGGGGGGTCCACGACCACTGTACGTGTAATACGCCCATGATTAGCAGCTGTGTTGACAGTATTTTCAAAAGAGTCTTAAGACAGATATGAAACCTTGCTTAGTTATATAAGTATGATGAGTTTTATAGAATAAAAGGTTTCATAAAGATCATTTCTTTTAATTTGTTGAGGTAATATTGTGTTCCATAAAAGATAAAATTTTTAACAGTAATAATTTACAACAATGGTACCGCTATACCAGTCTATCAAGTTTCCAAAGCATTTTACATGTTGACTAACATGTTCCCGGAATAAAATTTTACCATCTTCAGGTCTTAAAAAATGTGCATCATGCCCATCTGGATTTTTGAGAAATACACAACACACAACACACACCATAACCATAAATAATAAATTAACAAAGACAAATACGAACATTGGTGGCCTACCAGACACACGACATTCAAGAACCGCAGGTGTGGCAAGACATGTTTAGAGATTTCTACTCTGTATAAAAAAACTCACGTGAATTTAAACAGAATAATTTACTTGCAAAACCGATACATAGAGTAAAATAACAAATCAGATGCCAAATTGTTACTTGTTGAATTCACATCGAACCGCATTCTCGTGGAAAAGATAAACCTTTCGAAGTCCCGGTTTATAGTAATACTCATTTCATATTGAAATAGACCTTTCATTTGATATCAAACTCAATACCCATAAAGGTTATCATTGAAGATTTCGCTCAAATCCTCATGAGCCGATCCTCTCACCTGAAAAGATGAAAATGTCACTATAGTGTCTAAAAAGTATGGTCTTTGATAACCATGAATCATATGGTATAATCATATCACTTTTACAAGTGAAGTAATAAAAAAGTTGATGAAGTCGATTCACATATTTTTTTCCAATCTAGCATGACTGTATACTCCTGTAAGAACATATTACTAAAGACAAATCCTATTAATACTTCCTACCCCGCTGGTTTTTCTGTGAGTTTGATCTATGACTAACCTATTCCTGCGTTCGTATGCTAGTTGAGCTTGTATTCCGCCTGCAACACACTTTCCCTTTCCCTGTACATGCGCTGCCATAGAGCCCACAAGGTACCACACTCCCCATAGTACAGATTGGAAATTGAAAACACATTGATTAACTAACACAAAATGAAAACACGAATCATAAAAATCAAGTTTGTCTGTACAATAAATACTTACAATCAGCGTTTATTCCTAAATAACCTTTAGTGGTTAATTTTAGAAGACGTATAGCAATATTTATATTCCAGTATACAGAATATTATTTGTTCTATAATCTACATATACATGATGTTACTGAAATAAATTTTACAAGTTTCAAAACAGTAGTATTTTCCTTCCCTGATTAAAGTACATTCAATTGTATATATTTTAAAGTGTAGCTATTTTCTATCTACAATTTCCTTATTTTATTATAGCCTATATTTCAATATTAATTGCATGTTTTAGTCCAATTGTCTTTTTTTTTATAGCTAAACTTATATTTCAATAAAAATTATAAAAAACAAATATTTTTATAATAAAAATAATGGTAAATCTGAAAGTTTTTTTGAACCTACATTAAACTCATTTTACATATTTTTGTTCTTTAAAGCTTCAGTTAAGTAGGCAATTAAAAAGTTGAGGTTCTCTATAACAAATGATCAAGTAAAATAAAAATCTTTAAATCGCAGCCACACAATTGTTATTGGAAGCGAATTCTATATAAATATCGAAGCATACATTCAAATACCTGTAGATTTATGTGTTAAAACTAAATGAAAGCATGAGAAACAACAAAATACATTGGTGATAGTAAACTTAGAAAAAACAGATTAGAAGAGAATGTTTTAATATTATTCCCTTTTTACTCAGATAGGAGCAGTTTCAAAATCCAGGCTTTAGGCCTGATATATTTTGTTGTTCTCTCATGATAATTTTGAGTATTTCTATTCTTGTAACTTTTCTGTACTTAAAGACAGTCCATTACTTTTATAGTAGATTCCACCCTCTTAATAACGTTACAAGAACATGGCCTCGAAAGTTTGTTTTTGTTGTAAGATTTTCTCTTGTTAAGTATATTCTCTTTCTTTTATTATTAATAAAATAATTTATTACTCATAGCCATAAGTCCTTGATTCGTTATACATACACCTGCTTAGCGCTCGTTCACTCTGTGGTTCTTCTCTTACCAACACATCAAAATAAAAAAGTTCAGTCTGCAGGTCTAATGAAGACCAACAATTAGCCGAAGTATATTGCGTGTCATGGTTATGTTTTTTTGTATCAGCTGTTCATAAATAAATTATTTAATGAATCCCATTGTTACTCTCATCGAAAAAAAAAGGAACTGTTGAGGGGGTTTTGTTTCTAAACCGCTTAGTAATGGCATTTGAGAAATTCGTTCTTTGTGTCTGTCTTCCTATGATATAAAGTTTCTAATCTTACCCTCCACAAGTTCTAAGATCTGAGTTTAATATGTTTCAAGATATTCATGTATATATATAACCTACCCAGACATAATGTTGCAGCGGTTACACATCGAAACCGTACGACATTAGAACACTGCCGACAACAGGAACGATTTTGAGAGTAACCTCTGTGGAGGTTGCTAAGCCACAAGGTACGTAGAGGGAACGAGCTAACTTCATCATCTTGCGATGAGACGGATATCATACTACTGACAACCTTACTATATACCGCTGTGGAAGAGAAAGCAATCACTTTATAATTTACATGACAGAAAGGATAAAAACATAGCCCGAGAGCTCATTTTAGTACAAGGCGACCAATTATAAATGACAACCTAATTTCTACAGCAAAATCAGTTCTACAAAAATAATTAAGCTAATAAAACATTAATAGTATAGATTTCTTAAGTTGCGACAATAACTATATCAATAAAAACGATGCGATAATAATAAAAAAACATTCACTTAATGTACTTAATACTTACGTAATAAAATATGCAAAATATTAAAATGAAGACTTGTAATCCACCATCTCAATTCAGTAACTGGTTAAAATAAGTGTTCCATCTACGTCTGAAACAGTGTACAATCCTGTTGTAAGAAAGCTGAGACCACTGTAGAGTTATAGTAATGCCTGTTCAGGAATGATAATGTTTGTTATCCGTACAATTCTGTTTGTCTAAGCTCACCTAAAATCATGAGGTTTTGTGTAAACAGTATTAGAGAGTCTTTTAATTAGCATAATACGCTGTTGGTATAGTCTACAGTACAAGTACAACGTGCACACAACCTCTCAAATTTAATTACAATATAAGGCACAAAATGAGCACAAATATACTACAATACAAGCACAAACATGCACAAAGATATTATGTGAGACAACGATTTCGGTGAACCACGCTCCCTTGCCCTCAGACTCAGAGGGCTTCACAAAAAACCTAAAAGAAAAAGACAAGTCGTTACAGATCAGTGATCTAGGGTTGCCATTCTATACTGAGGGAGGGTTAGCTGATTAAGGATGGTGATTTCCAAGTCCTCATTTAATAATATGCAAGTTTTTTTTTTTGTAAAATTAACACTGTAATTGTTTGATAAGTATTACGACTACACAAATTATGTCAAAAATATCTTTTTGAGATAATTTTTCATTTCACTTTTAATCAAATACTTCATAACTGCTTATACAACAAGTCGAATTCCCACTCAACATATCACTGTTCTAAGAAAGTTAACCAGTTGTGGCCCGTGTTTCAGATAAGATGGTTCTTTTGACTGAAACTTGTGGTAGTCCTATATCATGAAAAAATAAATTTGAATGTAAGGCAATTCATCAAATCCTCCCATTTAAACTTTTCACAATATCCTCACGGTCCCCACATCCCACTAGTTTTGAAAAAAATTACGAACTGCATCAAAAAAATAAAACATCTCAAAAGATAGGAAAACAAAAACTTTCTACAGAGGAATACTCAATTTCAATAATTAATCTGGACCATATAAAGAAACTGAAGGTTGGTTCTATATGTTTTTCAACACCCACAACTAAGAAAGCATCTAATACCAGATGCAATTGTCCTGATAGGGTCGCTTCATTAATTCTAGACACTTGATAATCTTAGCTTAGTGTATTTTCTAAATCAGATAAAGACATAGATAAGGCTTTAAATGGTGGGCAACTCATCTATTCCTTTCATTTAAACTTTTTAACAATATCATGCCAATCGTGGCCCCCTCCCCTCCTAGTTCTTAAAAAAATACAAACTGTATAAAAAGAAAGAAACAGGATATATGCGCGAAGAAATATCAAAGACTTTTTCAATAATATTATCAATAATATTTATCTTCAATAATTATACGTGACTTCATATTATACATTAATACACCCTATATTAACATTATCAGAAAAATTTCATCGATTAACACATTCGATAATCGATAGTTCTTAAAACATTTGTTCTTACTTTTCAGCTTGATCGACCGCGGGTTTCTCGATCCAACATTCCCATCCCATAGTGTCCTAACTGAGCGCACTAAGAAGTATAACTTCAAAAAAACTTTCTACAGAGTATATACTAAATATAAATGATTTATCTAGACCAATTTAAGAGAACGAATGAAGGGGATCCATATCATTTTCAACACACTGTATATCTCTGTACGTGTACATACACAATGTTTTTAAAAAATTAAGACACACCCACCCCACCTATACACGTACAGTGGTATTGACCTCACGCCTCCACGCAACCCCGAGACACATCGAACAGTGGTATTCGACACCACCTATACACGTACATATATATTTTTCCTATTTAAAAAGTATTTTCTTTCACTTGACAAACTCAAACAATTGCCAAATATTTTAAAATCTCTTATGATTAATGATGAGTGTAATTTCTTTTATTTAATTCCTGAGATAGCATATTGAAATATTGAAATTTCATGTTAATTATATCCGAGTGGAGTATCACTATGTTCTTAAATGTATAATTTTCTTTCTTTTAGATTTCTCACTTCAATGCCCCTCTTCAATTCAGTAGAACAGAGGGACAATTAAAACCGAGTAGAGCCAAAAAAGAACATTAATAGTAATAATATCTACTTCCTAAGATTTTTAATTGTTTTTCAAAAATTCTCAAAATCTTTTATATCTATAGGCATGAATGCGATTCTATCAAAACAAATCTTTTTTTTTTTAGTACAAATTTTTTGTGCTGATCGTACGACATAAATTATAGCCACAACTAATTCTCCGATACTTACAAATTCAACTGTAAATTTTATATCACTAAGCTATTTTTTCATTGTTTGTGCATGTACATTTAAAATAAATAAACCAACATGTGCCATTCAAACAAAACATTAAATGTAACCGAAAAGCTGTGTGAACCAAGTAGCCCACTGTGAACGTCTACCACAAAAAACACGCATGTAACTGTGAGTGTGCTTATAAACGCTATTTAGCTTCGACAGGGCGTTAAAATGCATCAGGGCAGCTATTTACCTACTGACGCATGTCCCTTCACGAACAGTGACGATCCATCTGTCCATGGTCACTTGGTCGGAAAGACGTAACTTTCATCGATCACTCGGCATTGTTAACTACTAAGAAACCACGCCAGTCTCCTTTCTGGTGGAGCGAAGAACGTAAACTTTTAAATTTAAATTGAACTGTTGATCGAGCATAAAACATTAACCGATTGGAATAAATATTTTTAAAGAGAATCACTCTTCATTTAATAGTAAGTAACAATTTAATATTCCTTAAGTGTTCAATTTTGTAGTTGTTAAGAACATGGATACTTTACACTTCTAATCAAATTGATAAAGCAGATATTACGTCAACATTGGCAAAGATGAAGTGAAAATGTTTAGTTGTTTTTTGTAAAAAAATAATATTAATCGTATAAACAATCTATACACATTTTTTCCAATTGTACTAAATTATATTTTCTAATTTCATGTGTTTAACTGAAGAAAGATCTTACCTTGTTTATAATTTATTATATTACTCTATTTATAAACTATCAAATTTATCAGACAAGTGAGTCAGGCTGTAAATTGCGTGGATAACTTTCTAAAGAGAGTGTATTTTTTTTTTTTTTTTTTAACTAACAAGTATCTTTATTTTTACCAAATAGTATAATCGTAATCATTTCTTATTTTATACTAAAGATGATTAAATTAAGATTCCTTATTTAGTTATAAGGTTCAGACAGAAATTTATCCTTTCGGTTGTTCAGATATATTAGGATAACAGAATGTAACAGGTCCACCAAATTGCTTAGGACAAATTAATATAATTTTAGAAAAATAATAAATAATTATCTACAAAGGAAGAGGATCTTTACGATTTAATCAAAATAGATTAGAGAAGTTTCAAACATATTAGAGAATTTATTGTGAGGAAAATAACCGGGGAGGACCGACGAGGCCTGCCAGAAATAAGTCGTTGTAAACAAAACCCTTTGTATCAAAGTCAGGATGGTGGGACGGTTCCGAGAATTGCATCGTACAACATCTGTAACCGCGACATATTTGAGGACAAAGCCACATCCAACGGTCGTTGTTATTTTCCATTTAAATCCCACTCCAGGTCACAAGTGACTGATTGACTGCAGTAGAAGAACTCAGATGAACTGAGTTTCTGAACGAACTCAAATTCAGAACGGGACATATCATAACCAAAATTTTGCCTGGCGGGGTTTGAGTGAGTATAGGCAGCCGCAGCAAGAGCTTGGTCATACACAGCCACATCGTGAGATATACCCAGAAGGTTCATAGTCGCGACACCAAAAGAAAAAAGGCGGTAATCCGACTTCAAACGGTTAAGAGACGTTCCTCACGCCCAGTCCATCTCTGACGCTAAACCCTTATAACATTAACTTATCTTATCCGAACGAGTGGAACCTAGTAGATACCACCTCGTGGTATTAATAACTCGGCTTTCATCAAGATTTTAACGATGGAGTTTAAAGACAAAGCAACAGTGGTTATTGGTATACACTAAACATTGTGCGAGGGTGAAACTTACATCTCATGTACATTCGAGTTCGAAATATTAAAATATCTGCTCTGTGAAAATGTTGTGATAATCAACTATAACGAACACTGAACAGAAAAGTTTCAAATTAAGTATTTATCATAAAGATTGTAATATGCATATTAACTTCAACTAGATAGAATCATGATTAGATTTTAAAAATATACATAGAAAATCTTTTGTAAAGATTTTGAGTAAACTCAGTTTATTATAAAAAAATCAATTAACAAATGTAATAAAGAAATAAATTTTTGTAAAAGAATTTTTGTTTTAATTGCTCATATCAGCTATTCACCGAGGAGTTCTAACCATATATCGCGCACCCTGAATCAGAAAAAAGGAGAATCAAGCTCTAAATTAAATTAAATTAAATAATAGAAAGAAAATAATTTCCATTTGATGCAATCACCTAATCAAGGTAACAAGTCACGAAATTTTTAATAAATGCTTCATTGAGAAACAAAAAAGAAATAAATTAAAGAATTCTGATTTAATAGAGAATATCAATTAATTTAATTAATATCAATGGATTAAATAACAATAAAATAAAGGTAAATAATGTAAAGGAAGCCTAAAATTTGAGCAGACTGGACAGCGACAACGTGAGGCTTGTTTGTTGCAGATTTAAATACGAATACAAGTATGTTGAAAATATTTCTTAATAATTATCAGATTTAACAAAGATATTGCTACAGAAACACGCCCCCCACAACGTGAAGGCTCATGATTCAAATTTTTAAGATTTAGATATAATTTAAAATATACGATGAAACAATAATATTGTGAGATAATTAATTTATTAAAAAATCACCAGCGCTTAATGAAATTTTCATGTCAAGTTTGATTATATAAAAAAAATTGTGACAGTGCTGTATATCCCCCAAAAAAGAGTGCATTAAAATATAGCTGAAATAATCTAAATATATAAAGATTAAATAGAATCTCTCTAGAAAATCTACTTTTAATTATTACATAAAAATTTAATTAAACAAAACAAAAAGAATCATAGAGCACTCTATTTTGTCAATCATAAATTTTACTAAAGAAATCATAAGGCTGATTGCTAGAAGTAGTCCAAAACTCGGTGATGCGAGTGACTCCGCGAGGACTCTGATAACCCTCTAAGCGATCAATTAGGAGAGTCAAATTTGAATAAAAATAAAAAAAACTAAAAACCAAGATCAGGAATAGACAGGAAGATATTCTTTTGACTTTGTCTAGCATTATGGACATGTTTAGCAAAAATAAAATATAAGTATGGACACAAATTAAAGAAATGAATGCTATGACAAGATAAAATTTGAAAGCAAGTTTAATGAATAAATGACAAAAATAATAAGCAGACTAATGCAGTAGCGGCCTAATAAGTTAGCTGAGCTTTATTTTGATAAAATAGCAACAGATTAGACCAAACTGAAGTTAAAATTATGAAAATAAATATTTAACCAAGAAACTAAACTTAATGAAATAAAAGATGATTTTAAGTAAGATGTAAATCAGTTTGAAAGCTAGCTAGATTCACAGACAGAAGAAGTAACAAAGCAAGTGATTTAATAAAGTTAGTGAAATAAATAGTTTAGTGGTTGTTGATGAAGTAAAGAGAACAAAGATAGCAAGAACCACTGTCAAAGTAAATAATGATAGCGGGCAGCGCTATTGGTCCAATAAATAGCAGTTGCTGTTAGAGTTAAATAATGACATATTACCAAACCTGGAGCAGATGTAGGTTAACTTAGGAGGACAGTAGGAAAGACATGAAAAGATGACACTACATAATAAGATGAACTTAAATGTAGGAGGAATCTAATGTGAGGTTAGATTTGGCTGTATAACCATACCCAATAAGAATAAAACTCAAACTGATGATCATAAATGTAAGGTTAAATAAAAAGTTAAGCGAGTAAAAGAAGCAAATAATGAGAGGCGTTATCTGTCTGGACAATGAATCGAATATGTAATAGCTAAGATGAGCACATGAAAGAAGTTGATGATAGGATATAGTAGTAATAAAGCTCAACTTTGTCAGCAGAAAACTAAAAGAGTAAGTAGTAGGACTCTTTTGCGAGGACTTACAATGCAAATAGATGAATACTTAAAGCAAATGCCCCAACAATAAATAGAATAGTCATACTGAATAAAAAATAAATAAAATCAGTAGCTAAAATAATGATTGAAGAGAAAACTACCGACTAGCGGCAATCTAAACACAGATATGACTAGAACAGCACAATAAGGAACAAACACAAAAGACGCACTCTAGCAATCATAACTTTAGAACTTTGAAAGTGTATAGCATGACATTTTCAGATGCAAGAAATAAAACAAAAAACTAAAATATGATCATAGAAGTAGTATTGAGGAGCTACAAATGATGTTTCTTCAAGTTTGAGAAGGAGATCATCAAAAGTAAGAATATGGGCCTAAAACCAACAAAACTGGAAGTTGGAAGTATAATGTAATGGGATGGTGAAAACTTTGATGTAGACATGGAAGATTTTGTAAAACTAAGTGATGAGATACAAATACATCTCATGCTTCACAAACTCATTAACATACAAAGAAAGAAAACAAACTATAAATCAGTGATCTCGATCACTAAACATTTGCTCAGAAAACTAAACTTATAAACTTAGCTTGGTTCACGTCTAAAAAACGTACTTAGAAATAATAAATAAACAACAATTGAAGCAAGGAAACACTTTAATCATGACATAGGGGGTCTACAGAAAAAGTAAAGATAAAAACATGTACTGAGCATATAATATTAAATGATAAAGTACTTAAAGATGTCATTTAATACCAAACAAATGGAAGGCCTAATTAAAAGTTTAGTAAAAAAAAGTAATAACCAGAAGTTGGATTAGGTGGACCATAAAAATAATTAAATATTTAAATGAAACTTTGATAATAATATGATGTCTTAAAATGAATTTTATGACACAAATCTCTAATAAATGATTTTTAGGTGACTGAACGACTGATGAGTCTGAGGAGATGTGTATAGTGGCTTGTTTCTACATCCAGGAATGTTTATATTGATATTTTAAAATAATAACATATAAATGATAAAACATAGAAAGAAGTATGGAGCATAACTAAAACATATTGATCCATTGACCCAGTAATCATACATAAAAATATGAACCAAATAATAATGCAATGACGTAGTTTCACATAAAATGCTATAGGTGAGGATAAGGCCATCTTGTGAAAAACCTAAGATAACTGTTTATACTAAACAATGTTCAACAGTGTCTTGTCATGTATATGCTAGAAAATATGATTACATAATAAACATGATATGACTCAAAGAAATTTTACATCATGAATGAAGGTAACAAAAGTATAACTGTAACTACTTTGACTTTTGAACTACTCTTGTATGTTGACATAGTGAATAAAATCAATACAACACATTGTGTATACCTCCTGTTAAAATAAGACAAGGAAAATTACTTTACATACTGAGTGTTATTGACCTTGCTTATACTTATCTTGACAATGACTAAATGTATCTAAAACATCTCACAGAAAACAGCTGAAATTGATGTTGATACTATACCAAGCTGATTTAGGGAGATTGTTATAAACTAAGAACCCAGTCAATATAACTTGTATAAGTCCATAATTTTTGAACATAAAACATTGGGTAGAATGTGCCTATGTAAATGTTAGACTGAAATGCAACAAACGTTATAAAACCACTTCTAGTAATTACAAATTGTTTTGTTTATAATGAAAACTACTCAGCACAACAAGATTATATGATATCCAAGGATGTATTTAACTACTGTAATGAAAGGCAGAATTTTTGAGAAAGGTATTTTAATTGTAAATAAATTTTGCTTGGTGTTATATATTGAAAAAATCAAATGAATGAAATCCAGATAAGGAATATGATGATTATGATACTTTGACTATGTTGACTAGATGTAAAGGAAAAATTCTTTAGTATCTACTTTTTTAATGCATAACATTTTATGTACTGATTGTTGGAAATAACTGCAAGTCTGTACAGAGAGCATATTCAATTATCAGATGTTTATTATGATTAATCATCATAAGAAAATCATTTATGAAGGGAAAAATAGCCAAGTTATAATAGCAGGACTAGAATATCAACACTAATTTAAAACCTATGACATATTCTAAATTCCAAATTATTCAACGCCAAGTACTCAGTTTAACCACACAATGGCACAAAGATATCAGCCTTACTGGTGTTGGTCAGCCCCTGATAACAGAATCTAAAGACACAAGCTTAAAGTGTTCTGCAGCTGGCAATCCCCATTTACAAAAAGTCCAAGTTGCAGACACCAATAGATTAGTAATTTTAAAATCATAAACCATTCGTATAATGAGAATAAATATTGTAATAATGTAACGTGATTTTTTGATGGCAAATGTTTTATTACGTGCAAGTGATTACTAAGACCATTGATTAAGAATCACAATTTAATGAATAAAATTGTAACTGAGCACTGTTGTTGATAATTTATTCTATGACGTTTTTCCACTTGTCAATGATAGCAAGTCAGGAAAGATAAAAGATGATTAAATAAGAGTCTGTTTAAAATGTTTATATAAAAATAATTTTTCACAATAACAGTATTAATTGCTTATGGAATTAAGAACCATAAATAACGACTTGAGCAGTCATAGTAATTAAAATTATGCTGTATATTATAGATTATATAATAGATAAAATTAATTAAAGTAATAGGATTTCAGGTAGATATACATATGTCCTATAAGAAAATAATTTGATTGCTGTGGGTACATACGACAATAAGATGAATACAACCAGAACTAGGTATACAGATAATGCAGTAACGCCAGAGACACATGGGATCATTATGGAAAAGGGACATGCATGGACCCGATTCTCGACAGCGGCTGATACCCTCAGATAGTGGGTCCAGATCAAAGCGACGACACTACCACGAGAATTCTGAACGAGTTAACGCCCGCCAGTAGCCACTTCTGACGCAGTTAAGAGACGCTCAGGGACATAAAAATACTCCGATTGGAAGAAGTCACATACTACCCATTGGCATGGCCATGGTCAACTGTCTCCTGCATCCATGCACGCTGAGACACTAGTCCTAAAAACTTTACAAAACACCAACAACATGTATAGTGCAGACATCGTGGACAACAAATGGTCAAACCTTTGTGTCATCTTATCTTATCATTTGCCTTTTTCAAAACCCACGGGTGTAAAACAGAACTAGTTGGTGTTTGATGTACATTCACATTACAATCTTATTAATCTACAAGACTCTTAGTTTTGTGAACCAGCTCATTATCAGAAAGTAACTCTGGTTTTCAATACTATAAATTTACAACTTGGTAAAAACAAGTTCGAACTAGTGTAAAACTTTACACATGACCGCATCCAGTGTATAAAAATGAGTGACTGTCACTAAGCTTTTGTAAAAAAAAAAATAAGCAACAATCTGTCTACAAGAACACCTATGGCATGTAAATGAACTATCCCAAGAAAACACGCGCAGTTGACATTAGAACCCTCCGCTGACACAGCAACAAAATGGCAATAGGTTTCAAAATAATATTTAAAATAAAATAATAATACAAATATGTATGAAAAGGTAATAGTAAGTTAACAAATAACATATAACAAATAAATAACAAAACCAAAGTAATAATATAAGTTATAAATGATGAATTTTTAATAATGAAAAAATGACAATGGTGTTTATTGATAATTTTTATTATTATTCAATAATATTTGAGATATAAATATTAATTCAAATAATAATTTCATTACTGAAAAGAATACAATAATTTTTATAATAAAATATAAGTACCAAATGATAATAATAACATGCATCATGACAAAGAATTATGAAATGTATCTATTGTTCATTAACAATGTATAAGACCGACTGTTTCCTGTATCAACATAGGATTTGATAAATTAGTGACAATTAATCAATACGATTGAAATAAAACCCGATAAAAAAGTAAACACATAGTATTTCTGTTACACAATTTTAATTGATTTGTTTGAAAAATTTGATTACAGGACCAGATTGATTTCATTCCAAAATAAACCATAAGTATAAATCTTGATGACTTATATGTGTTTAAATATAGTGATGTATATTAATGATTCATTAGTAAAGAATAAATTCAAGCTATTCTTACATAAATGTCAAGAGTTGATAATCTATTGAATGCGAAATTACTAATCATTATATAAATAAATTTGGTAATAATGATGTAACAATTTTTAAAGAGATGATCATTTGTTGAATGACAATACTATGTAAAAAAGTTAAGGGACTTTGTAGATTGATTCAAGGATAAATGTTAAGAATTTAACTAGGGATTGATAATTCTGTGATAATATGATGACATGTTACTGATTGAAAATGTTTGAAAATTGTTTGCAATTAATACTGACTTGATAACGTAAAGATTTGTTATGGAAAGTAATGACTTATACTGAGAATGTTGTGGATTGTAAGTGATTAAGAATTATTTAAAAAATTAAAGAAGGATAAAAAGATTGAAAAAGATTAGTAATTCTAAAGACGGATTAAGAATTGGATAACGGATACTAGTATTAAAAGAAGGATATGAATTGATAATCAGGTTACGGATTTAAAAACGGATAAAGGAATGAAACAGATTTTAGCAATGAAAGAAGGGGTTAATGGAATGCGAAAAAAATAAATGGAACTCTAAAAATGGGAAATGGATTGATAACAGAGTTACAGAATTAAAAAAGGGTTTAAAGGGTTGAAAACGGGATTAAGTATCTAAAAGAGGGTTTAAAAATGTTTGTAATAGATATTAGCATTTAAAGACGGATTAAAGGATTGGATGTCCGAAGTTAAGAATTTAAAAATGGTTAAAGGAGTTGAGAATAAAATTTGAAATATATGACAGGGTAATTGAAATTGATTGACACAAATTGAATATAGGATGTTTGGATTGAAATAACTTAAATAAATAAATGATGAGATTCAAGTTATGATTGATGAAATATATAACATGTTATGGTGATGAATAAGTCAAATGATTTTAATGATGATGTTGAAATATAATAACTGTAAGTAAGTTTTTATTTGATAATAATTAATATTTGAAGTGTAAATCCTAAAATTTGATTAACATATAGTTTTGTTGATTTTGATATATGACTTATGTATTCTTTTGGTGGGATGATTTCATATCGTGAGAATGATTCCAATGAATTTTAAATATAGAACTTGTATAATTTTAGATGATGTTATTGAACTAAGATTAATAAACTTATTTTGAAATATTGTACTAGCAAATGAAATAATTTGGCCAGTGGAAACTACATCATTTACTAACTAAGAGAAAACATAACATAATGATTAAACTTAATTTTGATACAAATAACTTGAATCATAACTTAAGGATGTATTAATTGTTGATGTATGAATATCCACCAAGGTGTAAAGTAGAGTTTTTTGTTTGACAATTTTAAATTAAAGAGACTGAGATGAAGGTTTAATTTTATTTGACAGGCAACCTTTATGATTAAATTTATACTAAATATTTGTTATCAATATATAATCATAGAAATCACTGTTAACAATTTAATTCATAAAATTATTGAAATTGTTTAATTAACAATTTTGATTTATTGCATCATTGGTTTAATAAAACTGTAACTTTGAATTCATTGGATTTAATATGATAACTATGTAGGATGATGAAGACATTTTTTTGAATATTTTACAATCATATAGTTCGTAATTAGTAATTGAATCTATTTAAGATTTATTGAATATGAACTGTCGAATTGATTTGTATAATGATTTAATGGACTCATTTTTGATAAATATGGATACTTAAATGTTGATAGGAGATAATTAGATGTATTGCCATAGAATATGTAATCTGATAATGAATTATAGAAAAGTTCATAGACTTAAGAGTTTACTAGATATAATAATATTGTAAAATGAAACATTATCTGAGGAACAACACAATTTGGCGAATCGTGTTTAAAAACAAGATTTTGTGACTCGCGTTTACTCCTCAACAGCCCATTCATGCAAAAACAATCGGGGGGTCTCTGTAACAGGTCCACCAAAATGATACAGTAGCAAATTAATTAATTTAGAAATTATAAATTACTTATACAGAAGCAAGAGGAATTTATTTAATCAAAATAGATGGAGAAGTTTCAAATCATATAGATAGAAAATCACCTACATTGTGAGGAACTCTTAACCGTGGACAGGCAAACGAGGCCCGAAATAAGTCGTTGTAAACAAAACCCTGTTGTCTTCTAAGCAGGATGGGTGGGCTCACGGTTTACCGAGAATTGCAATCGTAAACACAGCACGCATATTTGAGAGAGGGACAAGGCCACATGTCACGTCGGTTGGTTTATTTTCCACGTTTACATCCCCACACACAGTCACTAAGTGACAGAGAGATGTGCCAGTAGAAAGAATCTCAGTATGACGAGTTCTAAGACACGAAACCAATCAGAACGGGACATAGTCATTTCCAAATTACTGTCCGTAGGCCGCAGCAAGGGACAGTCAAAGACAGCCACTCGATCGTGATATACCCAGAAGGTCCATAGTTCTCGCGTACCAATAAGAACAAATAGGGACAGGCTAGGACTCCGACATCACGATGTTAAGCGAGACGTTCCTCACAAACCACGTCCATCTCTGACGAGCCTTACACTTAAACATACAGACCCTACGAAACGAGAGTTGAACCTATACTAAGACACCTCGTGTATAAATAACCGGTTATCAATAGATTTAACGATGTTTAAAGACTAAAGTGCAAAAGTGGTCTTATCTTGTTACACACTTAACATTGTGACAGTGTGAATTCAACATGTACATCTCAGTATCAAATTTAAAACTTACGTGTCTACAGTGACAAATGTTGGTGAAATTCAATCATCTATAGAACGACCAGCTGAACATATAATGTCTCTATTAAAACTTAAGATTATTTATCATTAAGATTCGTAATGCAAATTTTAATTCAACTAGATAGAATCATGATTGATTTTAAATCACATAATCTAAAGAAGATACTTTGATAAAGATTTTGAGTAAACTCAGTTTTTATTGAAAATATTGCAATACTGATGTTAATAAAAAATAATGTTTGATACACAGAAATTTGTTTATATGCTATCATAACAGGCTTCTGACCGTTTTTACCCTTATATCGCGAGCCGCTGAGATCAGAGAAAAAGAGAATCATCTCTAACGTTAAATTGAAATATTAAATTAATAATAAAAGACTAAAATAAATACTCATGTGATGCAATTACATACCTATATAATCAAGGAACACGTCATCAAATTTTTATATAAACTGCTTTGAAACAACATCTCAAGACAAAAAATTAAAGATATTCTGGATTTATTCCTGAATCATCATTAATTTAATTTCACACCACGATCACTGGATTAAATTAAAATAAATAATGTAAATAATGTAAAGAGCTAAAATGACTGACAGAAAGACGCTGTACGCTACATATACGTGAGAGGCTTAGATTAGATCACAGATTCTAATTACTAATATCACAAGTTTAGTTAAAAATACTTAATTATGAACAGAGATGTTAACAAAGAGAGTGCTACAAAATAACATCCTCGGTAACTAACTATCCACTGTGACCAGTATGCTAAGAGTGTTACATATCAAAAATATATATAACAAACATAATTATTAAATTTTTTTTGTGTATTGTATGGGTTTAAAACACACACACACATTTTAAATGCTAGGAGTAATATGAGTCCCATCTAGTACACGTTAGTGTGATAGTACTCTCTATGTGTCCAAGTCTTGGATTACTAGGAAAACTAGTACAGCTCTTGAAGTCTAAATTTTCAGCAATACGTTTCAAACCTTAGCTCTAATTTTACACATCTTGCAAAATAACATACATTGTACAGAAACTATATAATACTACAATACTTACTCTCAAATTAACATCTCATCGATAAGCAACACATCATTGGTGCTCTGACATAACGCTCAGCCATTGTAATTACACAAAGAACACTTTATAATTTTACACAAGATTATGTGTTAGCATGCATTAGAAATAAGTTAGGTCCAAATATTTTATGTATTGGGTATTCTTTAAAAAATCTTGCTTTTTTTTCTCTAACTAGAGCATTTAACATCAGCTTCCCCTGCATGGCCCACTTGCTCAAGCTAAGAAAGCGCATTTCTAATCAGTTACAGGCTGACTGCCCAGCAATTATTGCAGGTATAAAAATTACATATTTGAACACCGATTTTCCCATTTACATTTATTTAAAAGATTCCCATTGAGATATAGATCATTTTCTATCTGGTATCGATTTCAAAGAAATAAACATATATAAAATTAGAACAATAGTACGATATTCGTCAGTTATAGACGACATCTTAAGTGCAGAGAATAATGTGACTGCGTTATTATTAGATTGAGTACATTTTGGTTACTTATAATCTTGAGGTCTAACACATGTTCTTTCTTACTCTAACACAATTTTACAGCTTAGATCCAATAGTTGATTATTATTCACTCAGTTTTATTGGGTTTTACTATTACAGAAATACCTTATCAAATAATTGTTTAGTCAAAAGATGAATGATTAGGAAAATAATAATTTTACGAATATTTTCATAACTAACATGGATTGAGTTTAACAACCCGTAATAGCATGTTAATTTTATAGAGACGCTGACAAACTATAATATAGTAAATTCTGTATTCGATCTCTTGATTGAATTAAATATTTGTACTGCATAAATTCCACTCCAAAAGAGTCACACAACAATTTAGTAATATCACTACCGAAATATGACTAACGCAGGACCTACCTAATCGAGGCTAAATCTAAACGTCTTAGATTTACAGTAAATTTAAAAAGGACACATAAATTTCCCCCACCCCCCCCACCAACTATTAGTCCAAAAACAATCAAAATAAGTAAGACCATCTATTTACAATCAGAACACTTTGAGAAAGTGAGAACTAGATTTACAAACAAAGTGGTCCGCTGTCAAATTTGATGGACTCTTTACATGGAAGGACTTCTAGAGTATCTGTCAGACTTAAGCTGAACTAAAAGAACTACTCTCTCTATTCCAGAAAGTGCGACATTTGTTCAATACAGAGTCATCGACTGCTTTTAGACATTTTAGATGTTTCCTTCCCCAGGACCTCTGTCAAGTGCACCAAAACTCCCGAGAAAATATCCGGCGATTGTTGCATTTTTACGTATGAACCCAGGCACTACACAATCTTTCCTGTGGTGTACTTAACAACGTACAATTGATGTCACAGAGATCGTAGAGATATAGAGGCTAACACATGACATGTGCGAACGAAGTGTAGTCTTTTGTTACTAACACTAATATGTCGACTGTTCCTTAAGATAGAGCAATTATATTAAAAAGCAATTGGCTAGGAGTAGCCTACAGCTGTAGGTAAGAGGACCATATATCTTCCCTCGTGAGAATCGAAACCACTGTACTATTTATTGTTCTTATTATTTCAGAACACATAGTCAAGAGTCTGATACTCAGATTTCTAACGGACAAATAAGCTGATAGTCATAAAAGCATACATTAGGTGATCAGCCTGCTATGGCAGTCACACGACTGAGTTAACTGGATCATAGCATACAGAGAATCGTAGACTGTCCATAGACATACCATATAGACAAGTGAATGTTTAGGGCTCGTGACTGCTATAGCTAAGGCATATTACAATAAAATAAATAATAGTAACCAAAACTAGTAACACTAATTAATAGTAACAAATATCATGTACTAACTCATAACAAATCGAGTTACAGGTTGGACTCAAGTACTGTTCTTATATTCATTTATTTAAACTTGTCATACATACCTTGAGCAGCGCGGGCAAAACCTTTTTTCACAATCGAAGCCCTAGTTAACAGTTGTTACAAAGTTGACAACATCTTTTAGAACTTTCATCATGACTCTCACTGTGGTCTCTAAACGGTGCGTGTAACTTAGAGTTTATGCCCATATTGATGAGAAGAAAACTAACTACGCAATTCAAACTCAGTTGAGAACACTAAGTCCTACACTCAGACTGTACACACAAATTCCGCCACCAAATTAAAAACGAACAACATCCTACTACCTGAGCATGTCCGTCAGTGTTAAAAAAACAAGACTTCCATGTTGCTTTACAATGTGATGGTAACCCCCTACCCCTTTTTAGCCCAGGAACAATAGTTTTTCAGATCTTGCATCACTCAATACTATATATTGCCTAACTCATCTTTAAACAGCACACTACAATTGTAAGACGTTTGCAATTTTTATTTTAATCTCCTTGTCAATTTCTTTCACAATGGTTATATTGACATCAATTGTATTGTATTTCTTGAATTTTTGTATAATCAATGTTATTGTTTATTGAAAACGCGATGAACGTACGCTTTATGCAGTCTACATTTTGTTCTCTTTATTCGCACAGCAAACCTCCGTATTAAAAGTAGGCAACTGGGCCATATTGATCTATATTTTCTGTAGTGTCACGTGGACTTAGCGAGATATGAAGAGTAGTTCCTCTCTGAAGGCCTTATAGTAGCTATTAAGTCACCGCATTTTGAGGTAGCCAATAGATTTTAGTGGCCTTTTACAGTCAATCACGCATTACATGTTCCATACAATGTTGATACTTAGTTCTCTACTCAACATTGTGGGACCCTCACATGACAAATTTTTATTCATTATTTTTTTTCTAATTACGAAAATATAACAGGGTATAGATAAAAACAATCAAAGCTTTAAGAGATAATACAAACGTATTTTATTGTTACATCATTCAAAAAAAAATAATACCCGTTAAATTAAATAGTAAATACATTTTTATTATTTAATAAATTTCTTTAATAATACTACTAAACTTTATAATCGAGGTTTTTTACGCTATGAAATTAATCAAAAATTAACAAGTATATGTGTTAACCATACATCGATCACACAGAATGGAGACATATAGGGACAAACATGGAATATGAAACACTCATTTACAATACATTTAAACGCAAACTAAATCAAACACTAGTAAATTTTTAAACTTTTTAACAAGGAATCTAATCCTCGTATTCACTATTAAACTTGCTGTGTTGCAAACATCTAATCCTTTATATCTAAAAAGTATCTACTTTAATTCCATGTAAAATTGATAGATGTAAATATTTTCATAAGAAAAATTAATTTATACTTTTCACAGTGTAAATAAACAAAAGAATATCGTCAATCAATCGTTTAGATCCACAACAAAACTTAAGGAGGAGAACCCATCATTAATTGTAAAGTGTGAAAGATGTTATGAATACAATTTTTAAAACAGAAGCTCTACATGAATTAATTTTAATACATATACAGGTTCTTTTTGGAAGTGAAAATAGTAATTATTATTATAATAATCAACAATTTTCATAAGTTGTATGGTCGAAAACAACAGATCCCTTACAAATATTTATACTAGTCCACATCTTATTTTTTGTTTTCGTTTAAATAGCATAAAAGAAAAGGTAATTGAGTGGACTTCTTCAATCATAAGATACAAGACCCAAATTCCACCATCATTATACGTTTTGAAATTACAACAATGGGATAATTATTTTTTTAAAGATCATTTAGGAATACAATTACTGAATAAGGAATCATTTAGTATATGCGAATAATAATATTTTCTGTCTTCTGCCATTTCTGTTAACCAATAAAAAAGACTTTCCACAAGCCATTTTTATTTTCATACTTCATTTGTATCCAGATGAGTCTAAATCAGAGCAAAAAAAACAATATTTTTTACTTCTTTTCAGAGGTATAATATCCCAACACCTGTGGTCCGCAAGCATGATCTTAAGAGTGGCCCACCCAACGGTTCTAGATATATAATGTAGTAACACTTAATTTTGCAAGAGATGACAGTGTATATTCACTCTTATATTCATTCAGTGTCAGATCATTATCTTAAAGAAGTTCCATTTTAAACATAGGTACAGAAGAAAATAATTGTATGCCTAATATCGGGGCCTTAGTGTTATTCACAAGTCTGACCCGCTTTCGTGTGGGAAAGTACAACAGATTGCCTGTAAGATTAGATCTGTCTTTGTTACATCAGTCAATCCAGAGTAATATTATAAACATATTTTATGTCAGGTACTTGTTGCCACCAAGTGTGGTAACACAACCATAAATATTTTTACTTGCTGTATTATGAATATCCTCAGTTGGAGATTTAAGAAACATTGAGTACATAGGATTCCAATTTTGCAACAAAAAAAATACAGTCAATTACAAATTACACTTCTACCTTTAAAACGTCTAGTTTTTTCTTTATAACCTTTTAAAATCTTAAAACTTTGTTATATTCATTTTAGATTATATTTAAGAACAAGAAAACTACATACAAAAAATTACACTAACTAATACATCCTTCATTGTAATCAATCACAAACTATAAAATTCCGACACACGAGCCTATATTCTTAAAATGCAATATTGAACAACATCGTCGGAGTAACACAATAAAACATTACTAGATCATCTAGAATCATTTTACCATAAGTATGTACAAAAAACCAAACATTTCAACTACAATGCAATTCAGTGTATATTCTCACACAAATTTTTAACGCGATGGTCAGACAGAATAAAACAGTCAAAATCACTGTAAAAAATTATACAAGGAGTTGATCTTAATTTATCTAGCGTAAAAATTAGATAGGTCAAATTTTTACCCGATCTATTGATTTCTTTGAAGCCGAAATGTTGAATAAGTACTTACAATGCGCAGGAACTGCGCATAAGAACGTCACTGAGAGACAGACGATAATAGGCTTATTATCATGTGATTACATAAAAGTCAATATAAATATATAGTATTAAATTTATTCTAAATAAACTGTTGACTCCGCCCAATAGTTTTTTTATATGTCTAACTAGTCCATGGGGTAAACGGTTGGGAACCACTCGCTCAGATGGAAAATCTAAGCGAGTGTTTTTTATAGCAAATTAACTTGAGATTAATTAAATAGCTGGTTTAAGAACTTCATAAAAATTTTCAATTTGACACTTCAAATATAAAGCTTTTATTCCTCTAATGCATGATTTATTTTGCGGAAATCACCTCCGACTGAGGAGTTTCTAAAGATTTGCAAGCAAAATCTTTGGAATAAAAATTGGGGTGTGACTGTACAAATATATTATTGATGTATTACAATTATCAAACATTTTTAATATCTAAATAAATAATAACGAACCAATTCAAGACATACAAAAGCATAAGAGAAAAGGACTCGAGTCGAGTATTTGTTGTTCGAGAGTTCTTTGAATACAACATCTATTTTAGTAGCCTGGTCTGGGCTAGTAGAAAAGGTCTGTATACTACATACTTCTCGTCCACTGATGAAAAACACTTTTTTCAGTAGTTTAGTGTGATTCTGTGACTTACAGTAACAAAAAACAAACTTGAGATCTAAACAAAACACAAAATAAGCTCTATTGTCAGTATCTCTAAATGGTTAATTAACTAATCGGTCCCCTACAAATAAATGGACAAATAACATAAATATTTCCTAAGACCCTAACTATAGTAATAAGTTACTAAATTACCTAAGCTAGTAATACTTGAATTCTTTTTCTTACTACTAGTAAATTAAACATGCATCAAAGGAATTAACGAATACATCAGCGGCAAGCACAGGAGTCGACGACCATGCTGGGGTAGTTTTTGAGAACTACATTTAGAGCCTGGTCGAAGTAGAGTAGGGTGACGGCGGACATGTGATGAGGCACACAGGCCGGAGCGGGCACCAGAGGGTGGTGCCCCAGGGCGTGAACCAGGCTCTGGAGGGCAGCGTGGTTGGAAGGTCTCTGTGCCTGGACAAACGGCTTTATTGTTAAACAATAATTTATTACTATTCAAACTCATATGGGCGACAATAATCACTATCGTACATTATTATATTCATATAATGAATTTGTTATGCTGTTTGTATATAAGATAAAAATAATTGGCACCAAAACAGTGCCTTGAGGGATTCCAAATTTAACTTAACGCTGTTAGCTATCATTTAAATTTCTCTTAGGAATGGTATAGGTGTACTTGAATTTAAAATGTTTTAAATTATTTAACGGTACTAGTAGCGGGCTCACAAAGCTATCATTCGTAGTCTATTTTTATCCAATTCATATAGCCCTTAAAACACTCCTTACATAACACATTAACATAGCTTTACCATTTACTGTTTAAATCAGCAATGGCTTTTGTACTGAATTCAATCATGACGCATTTGTTAGTATTTTAATCTTTACACAAACGCACCAGAACTGAGTCTTTATATATTACAGAGTAGCCGTATTACCACAAACTCGGTGCCAACATCAGATAGTGCTGAAAATTACCACATCTCTCCAATTTAGTAGGCATACAAAGCTTACCGAGCCACGGCTAAAAACATGCTGTTCTATTTCAACTGACGGTTTGTGTTTATTAACTGACATGTGTGTAAAGCGTGAAAAAAAAGGTCCAACTAGTATGGCGCTTAAGTTTGAACCAAGTGATCTAAGATTTTTTATTAAATAGCGTCCGCACTTGATACTTACAAAGTTTTTGAACATATTTAACTGTAAATCTTTTAAATGCTTTTATTATGACATAAACAATTTATTACTTATAGGGCCCACTAGAGACCAGTCTTCAACCAAATCAAATGACACTTAAAAAGTTACATTACGATTATTAGTCTACGAAAATATGAAAGCCAACGTATTTGCGATTTTCGTGAGCTAACGGCCCCCCCCAGTAACAATCAACACGATACGATAACTCTATAGATTTGTATCTTGAAACATAACAAAGATAACATCTTAAATAATTCATGAATAAGCAACGTTTGTTAGGTTAATTACCAAATTTGCCATCATCAACAGAACAAAAGTTCACAGTTTTCCTTCACATCATATGAAAATAATCAGAGATTAGGTTAACATGTTTGCCATATACTACCATTTATCTGATGGATGGCCTGAACAAAGGCTGATTCAAATAAAATTAAGAACATTAACTATCAAGGCAAAAGTTTTACAGAATTTACTGTCAAATCCTATCTTACACTTATCTTCTAAACTTAACAACGATAAACACTAATATTAAAAATAATAAACATTCACCAGATACTTATATGATATATTTATGGCCAGAGAGTATACAAAGATATCGAAGTATCAATTCATGTCCAGATGGGTGTCATCAGTTGTTTCAATAACTTTATATATATTTTTTTAATTTCTTGACACTTCATAAAGGTCATGACTCGCATAGTTTGAAACTTATGACAGACACCATGGTAGATGGATGCTACAACACGGAATGGCAACATAAGTATTTTATAATGTGTGCAAAAAATATTGCTTTGATTATTTAGTATATAATATCTAGGTTGTAAATATGCAAAGTATGAATTTTATATTTACAAAATATTTAAACTAAAATAATGCTTATATTGACATTTTATTTTAAATAATGTGTAACAATTTTCACAAACCTGAGCATCCTTTTTCTAAAAGCAGCAATAAACAAGACAAAACAGAAATGTAAAAAAATATTTTTATTATATACAAATATCATAGATTAGGAACAGTTTCTAAATAGAATAGTCCACAATATCATTAATATATTCACATAATGCAATCAAAATCATCAAACCACTCGTAGTTATATACTAAACAACAAATTATTTACTAGTATTTTACTTTTCACACTGTTATAAATATTTTTATGTCTAAATCAACTTTTGACTTGTCTCACTCGAGCCTTTTACAATTTTGGCATAATGTTTCATAGTGAAACAAACCAAATGATAACAAACTTTAACAAATCATCATAGAATTTTACTGTTTAAAAAAACATCGAAAAACCCAAGCATATTTTGTATGTGCATTTACTTACATAAGGTATGCTTGTTGACTTTATTGAGCCAACAATATATGTACTAGTGTGCATTTACTTACATAAGGTATGCTTGTTGACTTTACTGAGCCAACAATATATGTACTAGTGTGCATTTACTTACATAAGGTATGCTTGTTGACTTTACTGAGCCCCCCCCACCACCCACCCAATCAAATATATGTACTGAGTGTAGCATTATACTACATAAGGGCTATTTCTTGTTGACACTTTACTGAGCCAATCAAGTCTATAACTAAAATGTGCATTAACTTCCATAAGGAGGTATGCTATGTTGACTTTATCTGAGAGCCAACAATATATGCTACTTCAGTGTTAGGGCAATTTACATTACATAATGGTAATGCGACTTTGTTGCACTTACTGCGAGCCAACCATATATGTAAAACTGAGTAGACAGATAGTGCATTTACTTACATAAGGCTTAATCTGCTCTTGTTGACTTTACTGAGCCAACAATATATGCAATATATGAACTGGTACTGGTGTGCATTTATTTATCTCGGTATTTAAACATGTTTCGTTAATTCTATTACAATTCTGTTGATAGTATTTTGTTCAGAATTGATGTTTTGTATTATAATTTTTTATGTTTTATTGTGACTGTATTCAGATATATTTATATTTTCAACATTTTATTATGCCATTTAGGTAATATAATCGTTATGTAAGTGTGTTCTCGCATGAGGCATTGAAGTCCACTGTCATGCAACTAGGGACAGGGAAAACTACCGAATTGGCCAGCACAGGACGGTTGTTTATTAACACCTTACCTAGGAAGTGGTGTCCGTCTAATCAACAGTTTACCATGCGAATATACGTTTTACTACGCCCAAGGAATTCAAAGCATTGAAGCCCACTTACAACTATGGAAACATTTACAACGCGCCTATAAACTTATATTTAGTAATAGAGGATCTAGCTGATAAGAATATTCTTCAGTCGAGACACAATAAATTGTAATGTTCATGTATAAATAAATTTTTTCTAATGAATTAACTTCTACAAATATTTATTGAAAATACTAAAAACTAAAGCTTTCCGTAATGCCCCCCAGCGCCAAGGGTATATATCACTATTCACCAAACGTTTCGCCCTTTAACATGTGCATAGAGTCATCCTCATAGTAGTGTATGTGAGACAACAGTACATAAGTACCCTCTTGACGCAGATGAAGAAGCATTAGTTTTAGTAAATTGACACCAGCCGCTGAAGCCTACGAATTTTATTTTAAGATTTATTGAATGTCTTCATTCGTTTAATCTTAGATGATTGCAATAAAATAATATTCTGTTATAAATCTATTGCTTTAACAGTCTTAGCTGGATAATTTATATTTATTGTTAGTCATTCCCGAAATATTTATTTACATTTACATAGTCTTAGTATATAATATAAATATATAGTGACTAAGTTATATTTATACATTATCTCACGCCACTCTGCAATACTTTCTATAATGCTTATAATCTGAAAAAAAGGAAAACACATTATTAGCACCTATTATTTCATTTACTCTCAGCGTTTTTTATTGTGTAATTGACAAGGTTTCTTATATCAAAAAACAATTGTACTTATAATAAATAATAAATAATTTACCATTAGCTTATTTAACTATTAAAAACACCGAAAAATGCGTTACTTGAAAAAGATGGGTTTGATGAGTTGGGGTTAGTAGCGATGTGACAGAGAGAAGTGTCACAACAGATCACGAAGGTTTCCGAAGCCCCCGAGCTTGAGCTAACGCATCGAAGTAACTGAAAACTTAAATCGATGTTAATTAAGTCCTGACACAAGCTTACAGGCCCATGGAAATTGGAAATTGAAGTTTTAAAAAAATCAAGACATGAGTTATAGAAACTGCGCAAATAGAATATTTAGAATTCACCCCCATGAAAATCAAAGTAGTAGAAAGTCCAAACACACATGAAGTTAACTACAGTTGTCACAATATGTCACTGAGGGTGGAAGGTTCACTAGGGGGGGGGGGGCTTTGGTCAGTTGCGAAAAGGACGTGACAGGAAGAACCTGATTAACCTCCAGGTCTGTAAGGTTTTAATTGTACGGCGTTGACAGGTGGGTGGGTGGGGGGGAGGTGAAACAAAGCCAAGACAGGTAGACACAGAGACCACCCCGGAGCGGACACCCCCGCCGGCCGCCCGGCAACATTCATCACACACAAACCCGTTGTTTTCGAGTTTTAATCGGTTTCTATAATAATAATGCGTTGTTTCTAATTCCCAGTTCCAATTATGATTGTGCATTAAACATTTTACAGTATGCTGTACATTTTGATTTATTGGTTTTATTTTTCATCCAGGGATTGATAAAACCCGGACCAATACGAAAACAAGATTTATTTTAACAAAATTCTATCGTATGTTTAACTGTCATTGACTTTGTTCAAAACAATACTATACTCCTTACTGTTTATACTTCATAACAAAAACCGTTAAGCGCCAATAACTGTAGAGTCAACGAATGTATCGTCGGTTCGATTAGTAGTTAACTTTGTTGAGGTAAGTCGTTGCGAGTCATGGCCGATGCCTCGTCGTTATTTGCATGTCCGAGACAAAGAAGATAGGACACAAAAACACCACCATAATACGCGCTTAATTGGAGCTGATAACTGTAAAATGTGCCAGACTGGACTTAAAAACGTAGTTTAGTAAGGTTTAAGCCAATAGGAAAAAGTTTAATGGGAACATAACGGATTTTCCCATTAAATCCGTTATGTTCCCATTAAACTTTTTCCTATTGGCTTTAAACTTACTAAACTACGTTATTAAGTCACTGGACAGCTTACCAAGTATATCAGACACATTTTTTTACTTTAACATAAGTGCCGAGGGACCGAGTTTCGTACAGTTCAATTTTGCAAACTGAAGAGGTAGCATCCATATCTCCCGTAGTCAAATTTCGTTTCGGAAGTCTTCTGCGTTTACCTGTAGCTCCCCTTTGTGGAACTCGGCCTGCAGACTCTTAGGGGAGCTCGGCCTACGGCCTCGCCAGGATTCTTAAGCAGTATGACCATGAATTTGGCTTTTTGGGGCAGTGGAGCACATAAACATCTCAGTGGAAAGAGATAACATCGAAAGAGCCCTTAAATGTTATCTCTTTCGAAATGTAATGTAACGTGATTTAGAAGATAAATGCCTATAGTTTAATACCCCACTTTCTGCTAGAAGTCAAAATTGTTCTATGCAGTTTTTCTGCTAGAAGTTGATAACAATGGACGTTTAGGAGCCTCTGGGGTGGAAATCAGAATTTTCCCAGATCCGAGACCTCTTTGGTCGAAAACCGTGACCCCCCCAAAAATAGAATGGTTCCAAATAATTTGGCATTAACTTTCCCATATTAAACACTAAAAAATCAAAACTTTGAAAATTACCAGTTTGATTCTCAAATGTTTTTTTTTTTTTTCACAACTTAAACTAAAAAACTAGTCAAGTTAGAGACATGCGATTTTTACTAAAATATTTTAAACTGTAATTCGCATCTTTCCTGAAAATGTAATCAAAATCGTTAGAGCCGTTTTTGATAAATATGTTTTTGTATGGGTTTTCCATAAAAATTAAAAAAGAACTAAAATTTCAAAAAAGTGAAAAAATGGACTGGAGATATTGAATAAATACACATCCATACCAAATGTCATAAAAATCGATCCACCCGCAATGAAACTGCTTTTACATTGTCTGCCATTTAAAACAATAGGAACTGCATTATTTTTTTACCCAAAGTAGAATTATTACGTACCAAAAATGAATAAATTGTCAAATAACAATTACATTACAACATTGATTAACTAACAAGAATTATTAGTTTGACCTATAGCAGCACTAATCTGCGAGCTTTTAGAGAAGTTGAAATATGTTGCAAGAGGTTTATGTGAGAGGACAGGGCCTGTGTTTGTGTCGACCCTCCTGCCTACATTCACACATGTTCCGGCCACTCACAACTGCCCGAGAAAAACGGGACACAGATACAAGACCACGCACACAATACAAACTCCATTGCCTTCTACCCACTAACTTCAGTAGATTAACGTATAATAAACTCAACAAGCATGACAAACACAGGGTTGAAGATAATTACAGTCATCAGAATGACTCTCGCAAAGTAGCTCATAACTGATACTATACCCCATTGATGGTCTTCATACGTCAGTCAGTACAGTTCCCGCTATGACGTACCTGAGACACGGTGGTAATCACTGATTTATCTACGCACGAACGAGATGAGGACATCACTGAACTAAGCAACCACGATATTCAAGTGGGTTTCAACAGAACACAGACTATCTGACTCCACAAGACTGTGCACTACCCATAGTCTGGCTACGTCAGTCAGTACAGTCCCATCTATAACGTAGACCTCAGACATGGTTGGTATCATCACGAGTTTATCAATCAACGACGATGAATATCACTGAACTACAAACAATGATAATACAGAGTCTGGGTACTAGCAAAAACAAGAGGCGGCTTCTGACTCTCACAAGGTTTCTCCGGCCCTGTATCAGTACCACGTGTAACCTGCAAGGGCAGGATGTGGGTCAGTCATTTTTTTGCACAGTGCTTACTGACATTTGTATAATGCAAAAACTGCGGTGTCGTAAGGTTTGGTACGGTATTTCTGTTTCAGATATCTTTAAGTTGTTTGTTTATTCCAAAAGCTGATTAATTAAACTGTTACAAACAATTAATTGTCCAATTGGTTTTGCCATAGGGCTTGCATTGATATTTATTAGAGCCCCTGAGGTGGTGCTCTGATGGAATTTCAAAAGGATACTGATTGAGGATTCAAAGGGGTTATTAACTGATTCAATACCCATTGTTGGCTACGTCAGTCAGTACAGTCCCGCTATAACGTACCTCAGACATGGTTGGTATCGCCGAGTTATCTACAACAACGATGAGATATCACTGTACTACAAACAACGATAATCAAGTGGTTTCAACAGAGGCGGCTTCTGACTCTCACAAGGCGGCCCATTAACTGATTCAATACCCATTGTTGGCTACATCAGTCAGTACAGTCCCGCTATAACGTACCTCAGACATGGTTGGTATCGCCGAGTTATCTACAACAACGATGAGATATCACTGTACTACAAACAACGATAATCAAGTGGTTTCAACAGAGGCGGCTTCTGACTCTCACAAGACGGCCCATTAACTGATTCAATACTCATTGTTGGCTACGACAGTCAGTACAGTCTCGCTATGACGTACCTGAGACACGGTTGGTATCACTGAGTTATCTACAACGACGATGAGACATCACTGTACTATAAACAACGATAATCAAGTGGTTTCAACAGAGTCGGCTTCTGACTCTCACAAGACGGCCTACCCATTGTTGGCTACGTCAGTCAGTACAGTCCCGCTATAACGTACCTCAGACATGGTTGGTATCACCGAGTTATCTACAACGACGATGAGATATCACTGTACTACAAACAATGATAATCAAGTGGTTTCAACAGAGGCGGCTTCTGACTCTCACAAGACGGCCCATTAACTGATTCAATACCCATTGTTGGCTACGACAGTCAGTACAGTCTCGCTATGACGTACCTGAGACACGGTTGGTATCACTGAGTTTCACTGTACTACAAACAACGATAATCAAGTGGTTTCAACAGAGTCGGCTTCTGACTCTCACAAGGCGGCTTATTAAGTGCTACTTGTAAATAAAAGTTTCTATCTGGGTTTGTATTCTTTCATCTCCTAATTGGTTTATATAGAACTGTTTTGTCGTCATTTAACTCCACACCCTCCAGCGTTAACTTTGTTACTTAGATAGTATATGTGTGATGCCTGTTTCCTTGGTCAATATAAATCAGTTTATTCATTAACGCATTTCCCTTAAACATGCAACATGCAGTATTCCACTCTTATATCAAATACAACTATTTCAGCCAAAGAATTATTTAAACACATAGTTTGATATGTTTTGTAGCTAGTGATTAAAAAACTGTATTATAATTTATTGTTATAAGTCCTAATTATCTTATATTTATGTTGTTATATGTTATACTTTATTTATAGGAGGAAGCATGATGTAATCAATACGATAAATGACAAAAGACATAAAATACTAAATAACTATTAGAGCGTTACAATAAATCTTGTGGTACGTCCACATTTAAAGTTACAAAAATAAAACCATGAACAAAAAAGGCATAACCTTCAAAAACAGTTTTGCAAAACTATATAGATAATTGGAATTCAGTTTCTCATCTTCACTTTGACACTTTATTAAGATGATCGAAAGGAAGGATGCGTAGGGGAGGGCAGTAGGGGTGAGTAGATACGTGCCTTAGTCAGCAGGCAGCGGCAGAATCCCGTGCAGTGATTGGCCAAACAACTTGTCAGGGGAGACATAGGTAGACAGTAAGGATGTGTAGGAGTGGGTAGTAAGGGTAAGTTGATACGTGCCTTAGTCAGCGGGTAGCGGCAGGATCCCGTGCAGTAATTTTTCTCAAAATTGTCAGGGGAGACATTGGTATTCAGGAAGGATGTGTAGGGGAGGGCAGTAAGGGTAAGTGCCTTAGTCAGCGGGTAGTGGCAGGATCCCATGCAGTAACTTGTCTCAAAATTGTCAGGGGAGACATTGGTATACAGGAAGGATGTGTAGGGGAGAGCAATAAGGGTAAGTGCCTTAGTCAGCGGGTAGCGGCAGGATCCCGTGTAGTGATTGGCCAAACAACTTGTCAGGGGAGACATTGGTATACAGGAAGGATGTGTAGGGGAGGGCAGTAAGGGTAAGTGCCTTAGTCAGCGGGTAGCGGCAGGATCCCATGCAGTAACTTGTCTCAAAATTGTCAGGGGAGACATTGGTATACAGGAAGGATGTGTAGGGAGAGCAATAAGGGTAAGTGCCTTAGTCAGCGGGCAGCGGCAGGATCCCATGCAGTGAAATTTGGGCCAAACAACTTGTCAGGGGAGACATAGGTAGACAGAAGGAGGAAATTTATA